>RJWT010010535.1:0-24097 GCA_004365215.1 Cuniculus paca
CTTTTCTTCCAACTCCAAATGAAATTTATAGAATTGTTTTCTTTTGTTTCCTGGTACTCTGAAATTTCATAACATGGAGTCTACAAGTTTGCTTTTTATCATTCACTTAGTGTACCCAGTGGACTGTTCCTCAATCTGAAAATTCTAATATATACTTGAATTCTGAGAAATATTTAATTATGAATTTGAAAATTATTTCCTTTCAATTTTTTCTCTTAATATATTGTTGCACATTCTGGATCAACATTGTTTAGTTTTTTTTTTAACTCTTTCTTTTAATTTCATGTTTTTATTTTGTTTTTCTATTTTCTGAAATTTAAAAAAAAGGTTTATCTTCTGGTCTTAGATACAGGTATTTTTTTTAGCTACCAGTTTTCTAGGTCTTGATAGTGTTTCTACTCAATTCTTGCTTATTTTAAGTATCCACAATATCTTTTATTCATTTTATAATTTTATTACTCCTGGCTTATTCACTATAGTTTATAGTTATCCTTCCTTTTTCTTTTTGTCAGTTGCTTTAACTGGGGTTTTTACTGTTTTGAATTCTTCTCATGTTGGAGGCCTTTCTCAAATGTCTAGATATCCATTAATGTGTCATAGAAGTAATTAAAAGCTGGAGGTACTAAAATGTAAGTGAAACATGTGACTACATAATACTAGGATTGTGTCTGAGTTACTTTTTCATTGCCAGAACAAAATGTCTGACATCCACAAGTTAAAGGAGGAAAGGTTTATTTTAGTTCACAGTTTGTAAAAATTTCAGTCCATATTTGACTGTCTCCAAGGCAGAGTAGCATGACAGATGGGCATGACAGAGGAGAATCAGTCCATGGCATGGCAGGCAGGAAGCACTGTGACTTCCTTCTTTCCCTTTTTATTCCACCCAGGCTACAATCCTATTGCTTGGTGCCACCCATACCTAGTGCTAGTTTCTTCTCCTCAATAAATCCATCATCCAAACCAGGATGTCCTGATGTCCTGAGTCTTCTCTGCTTGACTTCATATCTTTGTATGTGAATAAACCATCAGTCTTGAGTGTGTGTGTGTATGTGTATGTATGTATATGTACATGTATACATACATGTAAGGTAGGTAGTTGGTTGGCTTCCCAGAGTGAAAAGGAGACAGGGAGCCAAGGACTCTGCAAAAAGACATCTGACTGCTCCCTGTGTGTTATAGGGTAAATTTTGTCCTCCCAAAACTTAATGCGAAGTATGAAATATTTAAAAATGCAATTGCATTTGGAGATAAGGTCTTTAAAAAGGTAATGACTTGTAAATGAGGTCATTAAGATGTCCCAATTCTCTCTCTCTTCTCTCTCTCTCTCTCTTGCTCTCTCTCTCTCTCTTTCTTGCTTCTTGGCCACCATGCAGTAAGAAGTTTGCTGTACCCTGTACTTCTGCCCATGGAGTGCATCTTTCCCACCTGCCCAGAGCCAGTGGGGTCAAGTGACCATGGACTGAAACTTTGAAATCTTTGCTTCTATGGCCAAATAAATTATTGTTTAGTTTTCTTCTTTCCTCTTATTCTCTTTATTTTTAGGGTTTCATACTTCTATGAGCAGAATGTATATATTGAGAGAAAGAAAGCTTCTGTCTGAGAGACAGAGAGAGAGAGAGACAGAAGGGGTTCTGAGTGGGTTGCCAAAGACTCTGGCTTTTCTAGGGACTTTTATAGAGTAAAACCATGAGGTAAGATGGGTCCAAGATAGAAAAAACCTGAGAACTTGCAAGGCAGATGGGCATCAGGTGGGACAGAACTATGATTAACCAATAAGATTAATTGTTCAGGTAAAATTGACCAAACGAGGGATGAATGGGGAAGTGAGTCACATAGCAAGGGACCATTCTTACAGAGCAGTGACTCTTCCTGTAGGGGGTTGGGAGGGTGGCATCTGGCTTCCTCAAGGTGATCCATACCTATTTAGAATATTGATACTTGGGTGTGCTTGCATTCAGTTTGCCTTTTTTCTTGAGATCTGGCCCACAGTGAGAGGCGTCTGTCTCCTCCAAGGTCACAAGACATTTGGTCCTCTGTGTCAGCTTCCTCAAGGGCCTGGCCCTGTCTGACTGCCTACAATATTTCTATCTAACTCAGCTGCCTTTAACATTCTCTCCTCTGAAGAAGTATTCCAAACTGCCCTGAGGGAGAAATGAGTGATGACCATTCTGGCTTCTTCAGGCTGAAAGGGGTCCTAGTTGCTAATTGCCAGTCAGAGATACTCTACAGAGGGTCTATCTAAAGACCCTCAATAGACACCAGGCAGTTTCATCTTGGGTGGGCATATAGTTTTAAGTTTGGAAGAGACAAAGCCAAAGAAACAAGTATGCGTGGCCCAAATAATAGAATCAACAGGATAATTATGAGTATAGCTAACAAAGATTTCCATCAAGAGGAGCTAGTAATTGCTTCCCATAAGGAGGAAAAGGATAAGGTCCAGGGAATTTTAGAATCTGACATGTCATTAATTTGTTGTCTAATATCTTGAACAGCTATTGAGATATTAGCAATAAGATCAGGAATGTACACACAGCATTCAGTTTTTACAATTGCACAAGTACCCCACTGTGCTGCTGTTAGAATGTCTAATGCCATCTGACTTTGGAGGACCAACTGTCTCATTAATTTTACTTCTTCATTTAGGAGAGAGAGACCAGCAGCAGTGTCATTTAGGGCCTGATGGGTGTAGTTAGTTAAGGCCTCAATGTGTTGTATGATATCTTCTAATCCTAGGGAAGGGATAAAGATAGAGGCCAAATGATCATACCAGTGAAACATGCTTCTGGACCATCGATGTTGTAGATGTGGTAGATTTGCAGGTTTGTCGATACTTTTGACACTCCTGCCTTGTAACCAGGTGAACCCTAATGTGCATCTTCCTATCCATACAGGGGGCAGCCAGGGCCACAAATTGGCCCTACAAGACCAATGAGTGCCATTTGGGGATCCCCATCTAATCCCAGGGTGATTGAACCAGTCTGTTGCAAACCAGTCATTAGCCTGTAAAGTTATTGTGTGTGTATATATTGTTCAACGTGTGTCCATCCCAAGTATTTAGTGGAGTTAGGCCAATTAGAATAGGAGTGATTCTTTTGTTCCCAACAGAAGGGAGCCTTTCTACTGAGATATCTTATAGTGGGGGGTTAACCATATATTTTCATCCCATCTTTTAAATCTAACACTGAAAACCTACTGGCATCTTCCAGGATCTGAGAAAGGAGAGTGTATGGGTCAGGTGCCATCAGGTGAATTGGCACTATGGCCTCATTTATCAATCTAAGGTCCTGTACTAATTTCCAATACCCCAAGATCAGAGTCTTGCACAGACTGTTACAGGGCTCACGTAAACCTCATGCATTTAGGTTATCAATTACAGGTAGTAATCCTCTCTTAACTTCAGGTCTTAAAGGATATTGTCTTTGGTGAGGAAAAATAGTAGAATCTCTGAGATGTATTTGTACTGGAGCAGCTCTTATTGCCCTACCTATTTTGCCTTTAGTTGCCCATACTTAAGGATTTATTTCTGTCTCCATAAGGGGAAGACAGCATATCTGACTTGGGTGCATATATATTATAGTACTTAAACATGATAAAACATCTCTCCCTAAGAGGGGAAAGGGACTTTCAGGCATAATCAAAAATGAATGTGTAAAAAGAAAGCCATCCCAGTTACAGCCCAAGGGTTGTGAAAAATAGCAAATTACCTCCTCTCCAGGGACTCCTTTCACTGAGGTATGGCGACTAGAAGGAAGGCCAGGATTGAAAAGAAGGACTGAGAGACTCATGCCAGTGTCCAGCAATAGGTTGGTTTCTTTTCCCTCTATAGTCATAATTACCCAGGGCTCCTCCGTGGAGATGACAGTCCAGCCAGAGGGAGAGGGCAGGGAGTGCCCTAGGGCCCTTCAGTCCTGCTGGACCAACTGATAGGATGGGTCCAAACTCTGGGGCCTTGGCCTCAGAGGGCAGTCTGACCTCCAGTGGTCACCTTTGCAATCAGGGCATGGTCTAGGGGGCTTTCTATGGCAGTTGCTCGTAAGATGGCCTGGCTTGTGGCAGCAATAGCAGGTAGGTGTCCTCGTCAAACTTTTCTTAGAACCTCAGGAGTCAGACTTAGGGTCTGTTACTCTTAATGCTGCAAAAAAGGCAGCCATTTTCCTTCGGTCTCTTTGTTTTCTCTCTTTGACTTCTTCCTCATCACGGTTATAAAATACTGAGGAGGCAACTGTTAATAAAGTATCAAGTGAACTATCTGGAGCAAAAGTCATGTTTTGTAACTTTTTTTCTAATATCTGAAGTTAACCTGGTAATGAATCTATCTTTAAGAATAATTTGTCCCTCTATCAAATCAGGATCTAGGGAAGTATGCTTTATCAATGTCTCCCATAAATGATCTAAGAAGGCAGAGGAGTGTTTTTTTTTTCTTGTTGAATAACTGATAACTTAAAATAATTGAATGGTTTAGTTCTTATTCTTCTTAGACCTTCAAGAACACACATCCGGAAATGTTTCCTAATCCAATCATCTACCTAATTGTTAGGCCAGTAGGGGTCTTGGGTAGGGACTGCCTGGGAACCAGTGGGAATTAGTATTTCCCCTGGCTGTCTGTTTTCTGGCCTTCTAAAATTAACAATATGATATTCATCTCCAAATGCAATAGCAGCTTGTAACGCTGTCTGTCTCTCACTAGAAGTCAATGTCTGATTTAAGAGTAACATTACCTCTTTCCAATCTAGCTTATAGGTCTGAGTAAATCGTCTAAGGATCACAATGTATTTGTCAGGGTCATCTGAAAATTTTCCAAGGTCTAACGTGATCTGTTTTAAATGCCTGAGAGACAAAGGCCCATGAATTCTGGAAGTCCCAGATTGTCCGTGTACTTCCTGTAAAGGACATTGTCCTTGAGGAGCTTGCATAAACTCAGCTAAGGATGGGTATAGCCCTGTAGAGGCCTAGGTTACAGCTGGTCTAGAAGCCTCATCCTTAAGACTGGAAGGGCAAGGAGGGGAAACCTTAGGTTCAGTAATGGTGGGTGAATATTTGATTGAGACTGTCTTGTCCTCAGATTCTAAAGGTTTGAGAGGAGCAATTTCAGACTCCAAGGTAGTAAATACCTCAAGGGCCTGAGGTGCTGAGTCTTCCTGTGGCTCACACTTACATTTAGAATATAAATAAGAAGTATTTCTCAATGCAAAGAAAGTCTGAGCAGAAGATAATTCTGACCATTTTCCCTCTTTTTTACAGTATGCCTCTAGTTGTAAAATAGCGTCATAATTAATACTTCCCTCTGTATTTCATTTTGGTTCTAGGGGGTAGGCAGGCCACACACCTGTGCAGAGAAATATCAAATGGCTCTTTTTCAACATGGAAGGGTCAAACATCTTCCAGTGCTTAAGAATGCATTCCAAAGGAATAAAGGGCTTTGGCACTGAGTTACCCAAGTCTCCATGCAATGATCTCAGTGGAAGACCTCCAAGTGATATAGGGGAATGAAACTCCCAATTTACTAGATGTTCTGTATGAGTTTTTGTGTTCTCTAAAATCAAAGAATGAATTTTAGGAACAACAGAAGTTATGAACAGGATATATTATTGAGAGAAAGAAAGCTTCTGTCTAAGAGAGAGACAGAAGGGGTCCCGAGTGAGTTATCCAGGTTTCATACTTTTAAAAGTTTCTTTACTGACATTTTAATGGGCTTGAGGAAAGAAAATAGATATATAGATATAGATAGCATTTTTCTAAATTCTTGATCTTTTCTGTTTAGCTATAGAAATCTTGGCAGAAGTTGTGACATTATAGTTTCTTTAAGAGTTTTCATATAAGGCTCAATTTGTTGCTTTTCAGTTCTAAAGGACATTCCTTTGCCCTAGTTTGTGACCCTGGAGCCACCAGATGATTTGATATGAGTCATGGTCACAGTGAGCTCTGGACAGACGCTGGCAGGAAGGGAATCCTCTCCCTGGCTTCAGTGTGCTTTCATGTCTGGTTCCTGGGGTGCAACGCAGTCAACATTTTGTGGGTCCCCAAGGACACGAAGCTGAGTCCCAGTAGCATCCTAATGGGATTGAGGTAGTAATTGTAGTATGACAACAGCCACAAGACAGCACATACATGACTGCCTAGAACTGAACTGCAGCCACTTGCTAACCTCTCTTTTAATGTGTTTTTCTTATCCCTTAGTTTATAATTCCTTGTAAGTAGTACTTCTTTATATTAGGTTTTCCCTCTTCAAGAAACAAGGTGGTGTCCGTCTCCTGTCTCACTCTGAGTGACCATCATATGGACATTTTTTGCAGTGACTTGGCTTGCATGATGGGACAGCACAGAGTTGAACATGATGATTCTGGGCAGTGCTTATGAGGTAGAGAGAGAGAAAGGCACATTGAACAACTTCATGGCAACCCTAAACAATCAAACAAACAAGGAAGCAGACATTGTAGGCAAACCTTTCCCTCTGTGTACAGCAGAAGATTCGTGGAAAGCAGTTAACAAGTCTCTCCTTGTCAACCGTAAACCCCAAGGTTCACAAACTTTCCCACTAGTTATCTACTCAATAACATGCTCATGTTTATTTCAATATAATTTCGCCTAGATCTGCAGGCAAAAATCAATGCTCTAGGAAGATAGAGGTTATTTTTCTGAAGGCTCTGTTTTCCCTTGGCTCAGGATGGCAGCCTCCCTGGGGAGCCCTGTTAAATGCTCTCTGGAGTGGCAGCTTCAACCCCACAATCTTTCCTTAGACAGAATATGTTGCAATTGATGAGTTTCCTGTTTTCTAAATTACTGTCAAGTTTCTGACTCATCTCCCTGAGATTATTCTCATCATCTTTATTGGAGATTTGGGTGTCTGCAAATACTTCAGTGACACATTTACAGGCTGTCTTCTGCTTTATGCTCACAGATGGCTAATCACGATCACACGGTGCATTTTACTTGTTTAAGTCTCAGAGGGTAACTTCTTTTCCAGTGTTTTGTTTCCTCATATATTGCCAATACCAGTATGTATTCTCTGATAAAAAATGTGATAGAGGACGTTTATTCTAAGGCTCCCAAATACAGGACACTGGGACCTCCAGAAAAATCAGAACCATGAGGAGACATTTCTGCCAGGTTTTCTATAGCTTTTATTTCATATGGTGGGTTATGGGGGAAGTGGAAGGAAGAAGCATGCTCATGGGCAGTCCTGATGTAAAAGTAACAGCAGTTGGTCAAACCTTTGCCCTAACTGCTCATCAATTTTTCTCTTCATTATGATACAAGCCGGGAAGGTTGAAGGGTCAAATGTTTGAAGTGATGAATTAAGATAGAACTATACGCAGAGGGTTCCTTATTGCTGGTGTCAGATTTAAGCCTCTGAAAGGAAAAGGGTAAAAGGGAAACATATTTTTTTCCTTGTTCAGTGAAGGCTCAGAGTTAAGAGTTTGGAGGAACCTGGATCACCAGCTGAGTGCTTTCCTCTGGCTTCTTTCTCACTTTAGTCTAAGGAATATACTTCTGTGACAGAATATGGGGGCCACAAAGAATCCCACAAGAATTTACAATATGTAGGATTGTTCTCTCAGAGTTCAACTCTAAAACTGACTTAGATACAAGTAGGAAAGTGCAAAGTCATCTTAGAAATAAAATGTGTTCTAGTCTAAGACGTAATAGGTTCTGACATGAGTGAAGAGAGAAAATATTTATCAGAAAGCAGTTAAAGCGAGGCATTGCTTCTCTAGGCACCTTCATTTTGCAGGGGGGTCCTCCACCTCCAAACCTTTTCATCTGCTTTTCTACCTGCCTTCCCTCAAATAGCCAGGACAGGCAACTGTTAGCATCTTTGCACCTATCTTCCCACTGTCATTTCATCCTTACCAAGTAAATGTTTGCTCATAATCTTGAGCCCCATGTGGATTTGCCTGCAGAGAATGTAGCTTGATTCTCATATTTCCCTATCATATCTGTTTGACAGCTCTTTAATCACTGGAAATGAACAAATTAGCACCATGGTGTCTGTGAACTTGCCTGTTTGGTTTCTGAACCTGGAGGTGCTAGCATGTCAGTTTTTTGCTTTGTTAGTCTATGAAACCCTAAAGGGGGCCAGCTGGTGTCTTATGACACTTCTACATCCTCTTTAAATGTCTAGGTTTATGACATATAATCATTATTTTTATTACAGAGAAGTTTAATTCTAGGGGGAAAAGTTGACTAAAATGCAATGCTAATAAAGCAGAATACTACTATAATGAGTAAGGATATGAATTTTAGATTTAGTTAGACTTTGCGTTGAAATTCTGGTTCTCTGATTTTCCTCCACAATGCTCAAGGACATTCTATTTGGTCACCCTGTGCTCTGAGTTCTTTCATCGAGTGAGGGTAATAAAAATATTTATGGAAAAGAGTTTTTAAATGAATTAATGAAATTTGTCTACAAAATCCTTATAATGTCAGGCATTATGGTAAAGGCTAAATAAGTTTTGTAGAAAAGATGGTGGAACACTAAGCAGCAGAGTAAACAGTCTCTCCAAGAGAAACAGTTCAGATGCTGGAATACAACATCATGGAGAGGACAAGAAGGAAGGAAGTGGGTCCCCTGGAACCAGGAAGATTCTAAAATATGAATTGAAGCCCACAGAGAGAGAGAAAAAAGAAGAATTTAAACAAAGAAGAAGGTGGTGGCTGGCAGCACTTTAGCCTGGAGCAGGACTCACCCTGCAAGAAGAGCTGTTGAGCCTGGAGACGCGTGATTGCGGTCACGGTCAGGGTTGCAGTTGCGGTCGCAGTGGACCCCAGAGGTCTCTGTGAAGAGGCACAGGAGTGGAAGAGAGTGGTGGACACGGAGATCTGCACTGGCTGGTGGTGAGTGCAGGGGACTCCATCCCCCCACGGGAGAGAGTGATTGGCCAGGAGCCATTGTGGAGTCTGGCAGGATACGCCTGGGGCCAGGACTGCTGCCGACTTCTGGCAGCTTCAGGTTGTGGGCAGACCCGCGGAAGTTGCTTGGATAGAGTTCCTCTGAGTGTTCCAGACAACATCGCGTAGTTTCCTAACCAATCAGTGTTTAGGTTAGCCCAAAAAACATCAGTGTTTAGGTTAGCCCAAAAGAATCAGTGTTAATAATTGAATTGAAAAAGTCATTTGACCAAAAAGGGTGAAACTGAACCAACACATACTGTGAGGCATTGGTCTAGTAAAAAGAAAAAGAAAAAAAAAGTATCTAATTTAATGCCAGGTGGTAATAAATGAAATGAAAATAAAGACTGAAATAAAGTCAAGTGGTCTGCTTTAATAGAGAGGCGCTATCAATTTTAGATACAGCAATGTTAGGTAAAGTGGAAGGCTTTCAGGGAAATTGACACCTAAGCTGTGACTCAGAAAGGTGTCAGTCATTCCAAATCTAGATGAAGCATTGAGAGGAGTCCAGCCCTAGGAAGGGAAGGGTTGGGTATACTCTAGGAATTGGAAGACAAGTGTAGAGAGAGAACCCTAACAGAGCAGATGTGATGGAAAGTGAGTTGAGGCTGAGGAGGCAGGAATTACAGCTAGTGCTAACAGCAAAGGTTCCAGGTCCTGGAGGTCCCAGTTGGAGCATGTGCAGGAGGCACTGCCCTGCAGTCCATCTATGGAAACAGGGTGAGTGGGGGGTTAATGGGTGAGGCCCGGGGAGACAGCACAGCGATTTAAACAATTCCAGGAAGTGTGAATGAAGACGGATGGACCTGGGGTGTACTTCCTAACAGATTCGATGTGGGGAGTAAGGACAAGTGAGGAATCGTGGATGACTGCTGCATTTTGGCTTAAATGATTACATGTGTGATTGTTCCATTGAGCAAGGATGAGTGGACTGGGATAAGGTGGATCTGGAAAGAAACATTAGGAGTTATATTTATATATAGAATCTGTTTAGACTGTTAGATGCCAGTTGAAAATATTAAGTGTTACAGGTCAAGTTTGTGTTTTCTGTAAAGTTTTCTCTTCCCCTTTAATTCCAAATGTGTATTTGCAGAGTTTTGTCATCTAAGATTCATATCCTGGGACCTGCTATCCTTTCTCAATTCTTCTGTTGTACATGAAAAACACATTATTTAAAAATGTGAATTCCTCAGTGAATTAGTGGTAGAGTTCACCCTAGAAGCTGATTTTATTTATTATTTCTGAAGAGCTATAATTTTGACCTGACTTCATCAGTTCATACGTTATTTCCATAATTAAAAAGTCTTAGGAATCTCCGAGACTAATAGTGCTTTTGGATAAAAACAGTATTTTGTTTTCATGCAAATAGAGCTTTATAAATAAATGACTAGGGTGGAAATGGACTGAGGGTCTAGCTATGGAAGCAAAATAGACTTCCTCCAAGAGTTTAAAGGATTATTTGCCCATCTGGATTTATTGGCATTTCCAGAAAAATTTAGATCATGCAATCATGTCCTAACAGTAGACCTTGTCAGATATGAAATAATGATTTAAATGTGTATAATTGGAATTTTGTCTAAACCCGTATTTTTTGTCTGAGAGATGAGGAGTGGCCAGCGAAGCCATTAGTGATAGCTGAGAAGCCAATACTACAAATCCTGAACAAAACTGCATACAATGTCCTATAAAAATCTCATTATTTACCCATGCTTTGTCTGAATCAGCATTCTGGACACTGCCATAGATATCCTGTAAATTAAACACTTGAAAATTACCCATTTATAACATTTGTCAATAGAAGCTACAGAAGCAGATAATTTTTTTAAACTCTTCTTGCCTTAGTTTGGTAGCAGCTTGCTTTAAAGTTTTATTTTATTTATTTACTTTTTTTGTTAGTTTGCAGTACTGGGGATTGAACTCAGGGCCTTTATACTGAAATACATCTCTAATTTTTTTTTTTTTAACTTTGAGACATGGTCTCAGTAAGTTGCTGAGTTGTCCAGCCTAGGCTTCAACTAGTGATATTTTTGCTTCAGACTCTCAGATTGTTGGGATTATGGGTATGTGCCTCTATGCCCACATGCATTCAGGTTTTATCTTGATTTTTCTGAACATCCCTGAAGACCTCAGACCTACTGTCAACTGGTCTGATAATAGCTGGGCATATGTTCCAATTAATTCAGACTGCCTCTTCAACTCATTTGTGGAGGTACTGGAAACCAATCACAAGCTAGGAATTGTGTTAGGCACTTGGGAATGGACAGCTGAAAGAGTTAATCTCTCTTAATGGTGTTGCCTTAGCCCATTTTACTATAATAAAATACCTGAATCTGGGTACTTCATAAAAATATTTACTTAGATCATAGGAGTGGAAGCTGAAAGTTTGAGACTGGGTTGCTACACTGGTTCAGCATCTAATGAGTATCCCTTTGACTGGGTCACAATGTTGAGGGAGGCATCAAGGTGGGAGCGTGTGTGTGCGTGATTATATGATGAAACTGGAAAACACAGAGAGACCAAGGCTCAGTGTTGCTTTTTTATAACAACCTATTCTTGTGAGAACTAGCTCAGATCCTGTGATAGCTACATAGTCCCTTCTAACAACAATACTCCCAAAGACCTAAATTACTTTGTACTAAGGTACACTTCTTAAAAGTCTCATGGGTTCTAGAACTAACCTCTCAACACATGAATGCTTTGTGGGAGAACCAAATCAAAGCCATAGCAGGTACCCATGAAGGGCTGAGATAATTAGGGAAGGTATGGTGTGACAGCAACTATTACTGGCTGAAACTCCACAGGGCAGTTGTGATGATGGGGGAGGTGAATGTTGAGGTTGCAAAGGAGGAATGGTCACATGGGGGTCTTGCTAGTTCCTAGTCAGACAATTTTAAAGAAGCCACTGAATCTCTCCAAGCCTCTGCTTCTCCATTTATGAAAGGGATATCCTACAGTTCCACTCACGGTTTATATGGGTGGATTAAAAGTGCTCGTAGACAGGAAACTGTAAGAAAACTACAAAGTGACCTAGTCCTGCATTTAATGTTCAGTGTTATGCTGCTCCTACATGGGGTAGGTCCTGGGAATTCAATTTAAAAAGTATGTTTTCTGTTCTCTTGAGGATTCTGCTGTCTAATAAGGAAAAGAGACCCACAGAAAACCTTAAAAGGGTGTTTTATGTGATGATCGCCCCCTCAGTCTCAGCCTCTGAGCTCTAGCTGTTTCATTTCACATGGTGCCAGTTTGCTTTGTATCTCTGTTGGTGCTGAGGCCTCCTCTAGGATCTCATGGGTCTTCATGTCTTCTGCAGGACCTAAGCTATCTTGTCTAGATCCACATCCTCATGAAGGCCATCAGCTAGGGGTCCTGGAAACATCTTCAAAATGGAAGGATCAAAAGTCCTGGTCCTCCAGACCTTGTAACTTCCACAACAGAAGGATTCTTTATTATTTTTACACTATCTTTGCTGGATTCTTTTCCAAGCAATGGCCATGTTGATGTAATGCTCTGCTTTGTATATGCAGCTTTTATTCTGGGTTCTCCTTGGACTATCCTACTTATTTATCCTCTTGCAAACTTTCTGTCCTTTGCTCAATTTTACTCTGGCCCATCATCCATTTTTATAAACTGCTGTGATCCTTGGTGACTTGTTGCTATGTTTTAGACTCTTCTGGTTCCTGAAGTCTAGTCCTGTCACCAGGACTGTCTATGTTCTCTTAGAACTTCACCCAGTCATTGTAATTTTTCTAGGCATGATTTATGGTAGCATGTTTGGTGCTAAACTTGTTCTAACCTTGAAGCTAGAACTCTTTCTGGGCAAGGACATCGTCTTTGTCGCCCTTTACCCTTTGTCAGTTGTGCATGTGCCTGAACAGAGTGGGCAATCACTGCTTATGGGATAGGATGCTTGATGGACTTCAGTGATGCAGACCATTCATGTACACCTTCTGCCCTTCACTGGATTTAAGTAAAATATTCAAGTAAATAGATCTTTCTCCATTTCTGTGAAATCAGCTAGTATGATGCAGTTGCCTCTGGACCAGTAGCCAAAGGAAGAGATGCTTTGTTTTACTTTCAGACTTCTGGTTGGAAGATTTCTCAAGGGCATTATTATTGTCTTTATTGGATAATGGGGGTCTAAGTAGGGTTGCTTATTCCCCAGATTCTGATTCGCTCCAAGATTGGAACACTTGCATTTGAAAAGGAGCTGGTGTCCCTGGAGATGGAAGGAGGATAGGGTGGTGGGTTTTGATTAGAACAAAGGAGAAAATTCTAGGGAAATGCTTTTTTCCACAGATTTACAACATGACCACTCAATAAACCTTTCTTTATTGCACAGAATTGATTTCTTTTGGATGATTACTTTGGCACATAGTCTATACGTAATGATACTTTAACAGAATTAGAGCATTTTAGGCAATCAGGATCTTGGAGAATAGTTGTCCTGTTCAGTGCATCTATAGGATTTTTATCTTTGGTGGGGATTGGGAATGATAGAGCAAAGAAGTGATCCTTTATGAAAGCTGACAGGAATGTGATGATGCTGCCATGGATCTGAGGCTTTTCTTATGAAATCTTTATCTTTTACCTAATGATGCCTGTTTCTGCTCAGCTCTTTGTAAAGAATCTTTTTGCCCCCTTCCAAGTACACATCTGACTGCTCATTTTTCAAAGTGTTGATCAAGGGCTCTTTCTTCTTTTAATAAATGTGGTGTATCCATTCCAAAGTATGCCTTCCATAATTAATAACAATAAACTCTGGCTACCCATGGAGACTGCAGACATTGACAAAAGCCCAGGGAAAGTACAAGACGGTACCTGCAGGCTCAGCATGGTGCTCTCTGCCTGCTCCTCTGCTTGCCAACCTGCACCTGCTTCCTAGATACCCTGCTTGCTTTGGGGGGACTCTTTCTGTCACGGCTTTTCTTGATGCTGTACTTGAACAGGAGAAAAAGTTGGGTTGCAGTAAGTTGACGTGTTTCATTTAGAAGAGAGAGAAGGCATCTTGTTCAGGCGTCTTATTTCAAACCTGAACTGACTTTCTGATGGACGAAGACAGATTGTTGTTCTGATTACTTATGTAATGTGTTAACAAAAGTCTTTCCCCTAAGGTGCCGTACCCAGAGGCATGTTCAGAAGGGTTCTTTTTTCCTTTCCAGATGTGAACTCACAAATGTTTAGCTCAGGACCTGGCACATGGCAGGTGTTCAATAAACAAAACTGAACTCCAGATGAATTTTATCCTCTTGCCTGGAGGAGAAATCCTTGAGTGTTCATTAGGGCATGTGGTGGGGAAGCTTTTCTGGCAAATGACACTGTTCATTTCAATGTGACAAATTAAGGTAGCTTCCTCTGACATCTCAGGCTCTGCTTCTTAAACATAAACATAAATTGTGCATAAATATGAATTGTGTATTATGGATTGGTATTGTGAAAGACTCTGATAACTAATTCGTTTTTGTGTAGGCAGACTCTCTGGAAGGATATCTGAGAAATTGTAACAGTAGTCAGTGCTAGTGAAATAAATTGGGAAACTCCTGGTAGAGATGGGAGGTAGTGCACATTTCACTATATAATCATGTTGTTTTATTGGGGTATTTTTCCATGTGGCCGTAGTGTCTATTTAAAAAAAATAATTAAAATACAGTATTATAGAAGAAAGATAATAATGTCCGTGTCCATACATAGTGCTGTGTTTTAGACATGGCTTGAGGGTGTTTCTCCAAAGTTCTATGCACTGGAAGCTTGGTCCCCAGAGTAGTGGTGTTGGGAGGTGAACTGATTGGGAGGTGATCAGACCATGTGGTTGCCACCCTCACAAATGGATTAATGCTGGTTTCACCAAGTGGGTCAGGTCTAGTGGCAGCAAATTCTCACAAGTGGCACAAGGCCACTCCATGCACTTGGCTCCTTTTGAATGTGGTTGGTTCTCTTTCAGATTGTCATGTTGTGACACAGGCAGAGGGCTCTCACCAGGATACCGGTGACATCATCATCCTCCAGAATCTTGAGCCAAATGAAACTCTCTTCTCTATAAATTTTCTGGTGTCAGGTATTCTGCTATGGAGGTACCAAACAGACTAAGAAATAGATATCAATATCCTTTCTTTCTTCTCTTCTTTGGTCCTTCCTCTTCTCCTTGTGTGAGTGATAAAGCTGCAAAGTGCTCACCTGAAACCTTGAGTTATAAGGAAAACTCGGGAAAGGCAGGCCAAGGATATCACCTTCTTTTCATACAGTTCGCAAAATGAGAACAAAAATCAGGACATTACAGCCTGCTGTCTCCAGGTAGCCTAAGAGGATAAAGGACCTAGTTTACAGCCTTATGAAGATTAGCAGTGAAATCTAGGGATCTCTGTGAATAGATACTGTTTTCCCTACATATGACCTTGTTAGGGAGCATACATACCCAGAATAGTGTAGGACAAAGAATTGCTTTGAAGCTGATTTGTTGGGGGTGAATTTGCCCCAGTGCTCATGAATGGTGGTCTGGTCACTTTTCATCTTTGACCCTGTAACCTATACTGTAGTCAGGCCTGTTTGCCATAAGGATCTGCACTGAGGGATGACCAAGCCCTTGGAACCGAACTGATTCGGGGGGCTGCATCTGGGAAAGGAAACAGAAGTTGTTGTTCTAGTTGTTTCCTGAAACTGATTCTTAGCCATGACCATGCATCAGTTGTTTCTTTACTCTTGGGACAGGGTCTTGCCATTCTGTGACCACGACATTTGGGGAACATGCTAGAGTTCTGATATCCTTGAAGTTGGTTGTTTCACTTTTGTTTCCAGATTACAATTGATCAAGCTTTATTAAGAGTCTCCTAAAATAAAATGTTATATTGCAAATTAATCTGAAAATAGTATGGATACTGTTATTAGCTCTAGACACTTACCAACTTGCAGGTCTGGGCTAACACTGGCTACAATTCAAATATAGAGAACATCTTTTTTATTAAATTCTCCTTCTTTGGATGGACTTTTAAGGACAGGCCCAGGTACAAGTAAGAGGGGGTTGTGGTCTGAATGTTTATGTTTCTCCCAAAACTCATGGGTTGAAAGCTAATCCCCAAGATGAAGATATTAAGGATCTAATCATGTGAGAGGTAACTATCTCATTAGAACAGAGTCCTCAGAGAACTTGTTTTTCTCTTTCGCTATGTGAAGATACATTGAGACGCTAATGTCTATAATGAGTGGGCTTGCACAACACAAGACAATCTGCTGGAGCTTTGATCATTGTTGTGGTTTGTGTCTAGGTGGCCTCCCAAGCCTCATACAGTCAAGGAGGTGGCTGAATCTAGTATTTATGATTGGTTTGTTGTCTAGCACTGGGATTGGCGGTGTGAGTGCTGCACCTTCCCAGGGGTGGAGCAGACATACATTATAAGGGAGGGAAGAAGGTGTGTTTCCTCCTCTTTTTGCTTTTCTATTCTTGTTGCTTGTGGGCCACCGTGAATGGCTGCCCCTCAGCCATGCCACCCTGCCTTGGAGCCAACTGAGTATGGACTGAAACCTCCAAAACTGTAAGAAATAAACCTTTCCTTCCTTCATTTTGGGTGTTATGTGTTTTGTCCCAGCAACAAGAGAAAAATAACCAAGACAATCATGAACTTTCTAGCTTCCAGACCCATGAAAAATAAATTTCTATTGTTTACAAGCAAGTCAGTCTAAGGTATCTTGATCATGAGTATGAATGAACCAAGACAAGGTCTTTCTGTCCTAGATTGTTCAGGCATCACCTGGGAATTCTGTTGTACTTTTCCATCATGTTAACAGCTACCCTTTGAAGAATCTTGCCTCACTTGCTTTCTTTGAAATAATGCATGTTTTTAATATTCATTGAATTCTCCCCATAGTATTTTAAGGCACGTTATGCATAGATTCCTCCAAAACACCCAAAGCAGAACATTGCTCCATCTGCCACCCAAGCCCTAGCCCTGAGGAATGGTTCTAATATGCCAACTTGACTGAAGTATGTTACATCTAGTGGGTTAGTAAACCATGGTTCTAGGTATGTCTGTGGGGTGTTTACAGAGATGATTAGTATGCAGTTCAGCAAACTGAGGGAGAAAGACCTACCCTGATTGGGATTATGTACAAATTGGGGGCAGCAATAGGTTTGTAACCTGAATGGGATAAAAAAAATGGAGAAAAGAAGGAAGTGCATCCAGTTTTTAAGAGTCCCTGTCCACTTGAGTGGACGTCCTTTGCTGCTGTCAACTTCAGACAAAGGTCTCCAACTTCATCAGCTTTCCAACCCAGACCAAGACCGGTGACTTTCCAGGAAGTGTCCATGCCTTTGACCTGGCACTGCTTCCTTGATACCTCTTGTTCTGAAGCTTCCTTCTTCTTGGACTGAGAAACTACTGGTTCCTCTGTCTCTCCAGTGCACAGAAGGACATTGTGAACTCTCCAGCTTCCGATCCTGTAAGCCCTCCTAATGAATCCCTTTGCATCTTTATAATGATGTTTTCTGTCTATTATGTTTCTCAAAAGAACCCTAAACAAGACAGTAGTATTGAGTACTACTAAGAAAAAGTTCAACCTGTCAGTCCCCCTCTCCTTTCAGTTTTGTAAAGGCTACAGGAACACAGGCAGAATAACATTTGACAAAGTATCTGGCCACATCATGGCTCAAAATAGTTGATACATGAAGGTAATCATTGTATTCCTATGTTTCAGTGTTTGAAATATATTGGTTAAACAGGAATTAATAAATATCTTCGCAGTAGAAAAATGCTGGTCAAACTACTCAAGTGTGTCTCTGAGACTTTGGAGAAAATCGACATCTGAATTAAAAGATAACCTTTGCTAATGTGAGTGGGCCTTGTCCAATCAGCTGAAGGTCTGAATAGAATAAAAAGTCTGCCTTTCCCTGAAGTAAAGTGAGGACTTCTTCGCCCTGACCACTGTTGAGCTGGGACATTGAATTTTCCCTACCTTCAGACTTGAATTGAAGCATCAACTCTTTGACCTTGAGCCTGCCAGCATGGACTGGCACTGCTCCATTGGCTTTTCTAGCTCTCAATTTATTAAGCACCACTGACCACTGGTTCTTCTTGTTCTCTGACTTTCTGACTGTAGATCTTGGGACTTATCAGCCACCATAAACATACAAACCATTTCCTTATACTAGATCTCTTTCTCTCTCTGCACCTATCCTAATGATTCTAGTTTTCTGAAGAACCTTGACTAATACATGACACTTTGTGAGACCAGACCTTAAAGAACAAAAGCTTCTTTGAGGTTGTTTTCTAGGAAATGGTAAAGAAATACATGCATTTAAAAAAATCATAAATAAGAAAAGTTTTTTTCTAAAAAGAATTTAGTTTTGCAGAATCAAGAGCTGTCTAGTCCTTGAGGCAAAAATGTGCAATGTTTCTTTTAGTCCACTTAGAACAAATTACAAGTATGAAATAGATTATACTATTTGTTCAAAGTTTACCCTCTCACTCATACTGTTCATCTTTTATTTTTCATAGTGTTTATCTTTAATTCTTAGAATAATTTACTGGGGAAATGATTAATAGTGTATTTTTTTTCAGATGAGGAAACTGAGGCCTTAGAGAAATAACATAATTTCCCCAGATGAGGTTCTATGATTAGTATCTAATAAGGTCAGGATTTATACACAGGCAGGTTGACCCCAAACTTATAGGCTGGACTCCTTGGCATTTTCTCCTGTGTTTATCTCAGTGTTCAGAAGTAGATTGTCCTTAAGCTGCGGAGTCAGTTTTGGGTGACACCTTTTGCTTAACCCCTTCCTAATGTATGACTTGGAGAGAGTTGTGTAATGTTGCTTTTGTAGGCACCTGCTGCTTCTTAACCACATAAGCCTTCTTTCTGTACTTTCTTTTTGCTTCTTCCTTAGGCCTTTGCATTTCCTCTTCATTCTGCTTGAAAGCTTTTTCTTTTGTCAGGTTTTCATGCTGACCCCTTATTACTGAGTGTTTCACCCAAATGTTACCTGCCCTGAGCATCCTGGCTGAGGTGAATGTCCCTGTGCTAACAATTCACTCTAACAAATCACACTTCTTCATCTCCTTTACAGCACTTATCAGTACTTCCCATCATTTATTACCAGTACGCCAGCTCTTTGCAGTGAAAGACTGTATCTTTCATATTCATGATGGTTTCCTTAGCATTCAGAACAGTGGCTGATCTGTTGTAAATGTTAACTAAATGTGTATAGACACCCTGACTACATTTACTTTTATGTACAACATTGAGATGATGTTACTAATTTCCAGCATCATTACTAGCAGTTGAGAGAATAAACATGTCCAGCTCAGAGCTTGATGCTCAATAACTAGCAGCCACTCTGGTGGTCACTGGCTGACTTTCTGTTCACTATCTGAAGGTGTTGACTCATATGCAGATGTCCTCCTAAGGCCTGAAGCACTCATAAGGGGATTTGGGGGTTGATTGGATCAGGGTTGTGCTAATGGGTCATGAGTATGTGGTACTGGATTAATCAATTGATTGGGTTAGCATAGTTCTGGGAATGGATGATAGACTTATTGAAGAGGAAAGGCCCATGCTGGGTGTGGGTGGCACCAACCTATGAGTTCACGGCCTGAATAGAATAAAAAGGGAAAGAATGAGAAAGTCTGGCTACTTCCTGCAGCCATGGCATGAGCAGGCCTCCTCTGCCATGCCCCTTTGCTATGGTGCCCTGTCTTGGAGCCAGCTAACTATGGAGTGAAGCATCTCCGAACTTTGAGCTAAAATAAACCTTTCCTCCTTTAACTCCTGGGTGTTATGTCGTCTCAGCAGTGAGAAAGTAGCAAACAGGGAAGGCATGAAAAAATGTTGCAACCTTAGAAGCAAAGGAATCCTTAAAGCATTGCCGTGCTTGTCCTCAGCCCTGAGGAAAATAAGCTACATTTTCTATTAAAAGGCAAAGTAACATCAACACGAAATAAACTTCATCATTTAGACCCATCTGGCATTTCTCCCCCCACCCCTCCCGCGTCTCCCTCCCTGAGAAGGTGCTCACATTTACCATGGGTGTCATCATCCCCACTGTGGTTCTGTCTGCTATGATGATTGATCTTTGGCTAACAAATCAGATCAGACAGCAGCACTACTGCTGCCCCATTCTGCCTTTGATGGAAGGTGTGGCAGCTGCGTGCATCAGTAAATCATTGCGGGGAGACACAGGCTGTGCAGCCTGGACACAGCTTCAGGAGGCTGCTGTTTCTGCAGAGCTCTAGTCCACCACAGAGGCTCCAGTTGCCCCCTGTGGTGTTCTTTTCCAGGGCAGGTGGCAGCATTTTCATCTGCCCTAGCCTGAGGGCCAGGGTAGCTTTGTGCTTTCATGCCTGGCTCCTCTACATCCCTGAACTCTCATCAATCAGAACCCAGCATGGAACATAGGTCAGGAAGCCGGGCTTTGTGGGGACTCAGTTTGGCCTTACTGGGACTAATTATACTAATAAAAGCATTGAAAAAAGGGGTTTTGAACATATTTTGTTGGCTAATACAGCGATGCTTGGTAAGAGACTCCCCCTCTGTCCCCATTGGTGCCATAATGAGGAATCTGTGGGGTCAGGGTCATTCGTGTGATCTCTGGTAGTGCTGTAGATAGAACCCAGCATCCTCTCGTGATAATGATGATGATGATGCTAAGCGCTAACGGCAATGCGACCTTACAGGTGCGCTGCACCGTTAATCACTTCACACACGGATGTATTTAATCTTGTAGACTAACGAACTAAGGAAACAGATCAAAGAACTATTTGGCGTGAAAGCATGCAGACTGTAGGCATAGAATTCTGATTTTAAAATTCAGAAATGGCAGAGGGTAGTACTTGTCCAGTACCTACTCAAGGCTCCATCTTTCCTGCAAGATGTTTCTCCTACAGACCTTGCAACTTAGGATGTCTTGCACCTAAATATTCACAGGTGTGAAGTGAATTTCAGTAAGATTTAGTGGCATGCCCAATGCTTGCTAAGTAGCAGAGGCAAGATTTAAATCGTTTGTCAGACTCCAAACTAGTTGTGGATAGACTATATAAACTAGTTTATAGATAAAGGCTATAAAGTCCACCTTCTGGAAGACTTTCTTCGCTGAGCCTCAGAGTTTTTCTCTATTACTAATAAATAGGCAAACCGATTTCCACATGATCAAGTCTAAAAGTAAAACAAGGAAGCCTTCTGCAAGTCCCATGAAGCCAAAAAGATTGAACTATTCAGAGCTTTCACTTTATCATTATATCAGCTTCTAAACTTGTCATCTTTATAGTCTATTGAATTAGTAAAAGAAGCGAATCCTCATTGACACTGACAGAGCGGGACACTGCATATTATATAAACTGCTCTGCACAGACCGATTTGAGAGTTTTAGAGACACAAATTTGTACTTTGCACCATCCTAACCCATAATCGTAACCCAGCATCCGTTCAAATGAAAGCACTGTAGCTCTTTTTAGGAGTAGGAGAAAATAAAGCTTGCTGCTTCTTGCTGGTTGATTTATTGTTACATGACAATATTGGGTATATTAAATTTTAATATTGGCACTGTCTTTTCACCGTAAGTCTTGTGCTGAAGAGCTCAGAAGTTATTTCATTTTAAAAGGAACTTTTATTGCAGGGTATAGACAGGTATGTAATTCTACCCTCTAAGAAATATGTAGAATTGTTTTTCAAGGTGTGAGAACTTTTGACATATACTTATTGTGTCATTTGGGTGCAAAGGAAGGCAATTTACTGTTTCCATTGGCATAAATAATGTTCTGCTTGTTTCTGCGTAATTTTCTAACACCACTGTTGATAATACCTTGCAGTTTACTATGCAGAGAATCCAGCTTTTTCCTGTAAATACTAGGGAGAAGGAATGGAAAAAACAGCTTTGAATTTTAGCCTATGGTTCAGATGGGTCCCCAGTCATGTTGAAAAGAGATCACCCAGTTTGGACAGGATACTGCTGCAAAGAATATGCCCTTTTTAAGTTCATTTCTTGGAACCACTAAAACTCTTCGGGGAATGCAGCAGTGTTCTGCTGAAGTGACTGCGGTGGTAATGTATACTTTACCAAAGACAACGCACATGTTTACTGTGGCACCTTCATACCCACCTATTCTTTCCATTTTTTCCCAATTGCGACCTTGTATCATCAATTAAAAAAAAGCAAAACAAAACGCATGTCAGTCTGTGAAAATATCATGTGGATGTTCTGATGCAACAAAACTTCCTGGGAAATTCTATAAAACATATATGATAGAAACTATTGTGGAGCCAAAATCCATTTTTATTTTTCTACCTTAGTTATAAAAGCTGACTTTGTCTGGAGTGGCAATATGATTATAGAAGAGATATATTTTCCAGATTCCATTATAACATAATGTAGCTATTCTGGCTAGTGTGATGGAAGCAGAAGTTATTGAACAGGTCTTCTAGAAGACAAAACCATGTAGTAATTGATGTGAGCCTTTCTAACTTTACTTCATGCCGGACTGTAGACAGATGGCTGGTTCTCTGGTAGCCATGTTAAGCAAGGAGGCAATCTTTAGGCACTGGAGTATGGATGGCAGAAGAGTGTGGTAGAAGAAATCTTGGTGCCTGATGAGTTAGTGAAGACACTCTAGTACTTATCCACCATCTGCTTTAGGACCCTTATTAATTGAGAAAATGCATTTCTAATTTATTTGCATATTAGTCATGTCTTATTACTAGTATTTGGGAGAGGCAGGTGCTGTGTTATAAATACACTTAAGTAGCTTTATGAAGAGATTCATGTGAACTCAGCTCATTTGCTGGCAGCTAACACTGACTTGCTTTCTTAGAAGTGGACCCCGGTAGCCCAGTCAAGTCTTCTGACAGCTAGAGCTCATCTTGAAGCTTGTTTATGCCCTCATGAGAGACCACAAGGAAGTTAAGCGCCTTCTGAATTTCTTTAGAACCTGCATGAAAGAATAAATGTTTGTAATTGTTTTAATTTGCTAAAGCAATATATAAAAATAATAGACTTTAATATTTTATATATTTATTATATGTATTAAACTGATGAATTGAGTGAATAATATAAAACTCTGATATTCAAAAGCCTCTAAATGAAAACACCAAGCCCCCTCGAGAAAGCATCATAGTTAAATATGGGTATGAACTTAATTGGTTTTTTAGCCATTCTTAGGACTACAGCAGATAATAACCCTCATGAATTTCATGCTCTACTAGTCAGGCATTTTCTTATCTACCATATGGCAAGCTAAAGTTAGACTAAAAAGTAACACATATTCTCCTCCTCTATTTGCTTCCTGGGGTGGCTCTCTTCCCAGTTCTGTGAGGCTGAGTGGCCCATTGGACATGAGACCATAGAGAAATAGATTCCAAGAGTGCTTCTCTTTCCTTCTTAATGGCACGTAGTGTTTCACAGGGAAAACCAGTCTCTGGAAAGGAGCATGCCTGCCCAATTTCAAGTTCAATTTAATTCAATGGAGTGAACTGCCTTCTCAATTTAAAGTGAGGTCTGCATGGGTAGCCACCTGAATTCCTGCAACATGCCACACAGCCATCATTGGTTCGGGCTCCCAGAAAATTTTCCTGTTTTTCATAAACACTTATTTAAGTTTCCAGACACCTGGGTTAGCTCTAAAGTGCCCAGCACCTTCCTCACAGATCAGGGTCTCACTTTCAGTCCATTGGCTTCCGAGACTTCTGTAATCTTCCATCTATCACACTCCTCGTTGACCCCTATGTGCTATGAAAGATTGCCAGCACAGCTGCAGCGTATGACATGTATATATATCTTCAGTTTCCTTGAGCTACAGCGCCTTGTAGGTTGGGAGTTAAGTTTCAAGACATTATTGGTTAGTTGATTCTAATTAACTGCCTATTGTTTGTTCCATCTACATCCTGTCAAGTACGAAGCGGCAGGAGAAGAGCTATCCAGGCTCTTCGGCTAAAATGGTAAAGCTGTGCTAAATGCAGAAGAAGGGGTCTGTAGGGTCTTTCTAGGACAGCCTCATAGCATCAGGGGTGAAAACTCATATTCAGATGACACTCCATTATCATTCATTTCTGACCTGTCTATTTAATACCCCAAGAATCCAATTATGGCAATGGTTGGTTGGTAAATATCAGCGCCTTCAGTACAGTAATAGCAAATTGTCCAATTGAATTTACCCAGATTCCTGATTAAACCAATGGCTGCTCAAAGCTATTATTGTCAATTCTATAGTGACTTTTAACGTGTATTTCATCTTCC
>RJWT010010536.1:0-23716 GCA_004365215.1 Cuniculus paca
AACAAAACTGAAAAAAAAAAGAAAGGAATAACATGAAACTCACTAAAGTTTTTCAAAATTTAACCCTGTAGTTTTAAGTTTAGTACAGGTGTAACATTCCTGCCCAATTTTATTTAACTGTATGCCTGAGCTCCATCCCATACTTACTATACCCTGTGGTAAAAGCCAGCACTTTCATGAATTGAGGGTTTTAATGGCTTTGTTCCTAGGATAAAATAATTAAAATGTGGTCTTTGCGTACTTTTCCAACTTAATTTAACCCCACTATACCCTACATTCTAGTTTTACTTTAACCTTCAAATTTGTCATGCTTTCTCCTGCCTCATAACCTTGGTCTAAGCAGTTATCTCTACTTAGAAAATCCACCCTCTTCCCTAGTACTCCTACTGTACTGACTTTCACTTCTGAAGTCGTGATTTTCCTAGACTTCCTCGTCCAGACTACTTTAGGCAGCTGGCACTTAACATGAGCTTAATGTAAACTAACTGAGCACAGGAGTGTTTTACTTAACAAGTATATCCCTACTTTCTAGCATTCTGACAGATTGAAAATATATTTGTGAATTTATAAATAAATGACTATTACTATCTCCTCTTCCTACTAGAAAGCCCAGTAAGTACCCTGTGGTTGCTGGAGGCTGTTGAACAGTGCAGCACTCCAGTGGGGTGGGTAGAATGGGCCAGAGCAGTCCTGTGACTTATGAATGGAACCTGTGTTTCCTCAGCAGCTGCCATAGCCCAGACACTGGTACCTGGGGAGGGAAGGGGGGTGGATTAATCCTAAATCTTCCACACAAAATTCCAGTTTTTTCCTCCAGGTTTCGCTACATTTCTTCTTTTGCTTTTTTTCTTCCTTAAACTCATCTAATTTTAAACTATTAAGCAGAGACTTTTTGAAAAATCAGAAAAATATGAAAACAGAGTCTACTTCCCACACAGTTGTCTAAATCTGGGTATCATCAGTTCCTATGGACAATGTAGATACCTTAATTCATGAATCTCCTTCCTCAAACAAATGTCTAATACATGAAAAATTTCACTCATTTATGTTAGCTGGTTGGGCCTATGGATCTTTCTCATTTAGTTTTCACTTAAAACAAAATTTTAATCATACAACTCAGTTTACAAAACATCTTCATACTATATTCCATTTTATCCTTACAACAAAAATTGTCCTTAAAGAGATATCTAAGGAAGGCGTTTTCTTAGATCCTTTTCAGAAGAGGTAACCCTTCTAGGAATCCAGCATTAAGGACAAAATTATTAATGATCTTAATTCTAGATGTAGCCAAATTCTTAGTTCCAATCCAATTTTATAATCTTGTCCTTTCAATCTCTTGTCCTGTTACTCTTCAAATATCCCCCTGGGCTACCCCGTTTATTCATAGCTTCTGTTCCTCCTCTGGGTTCCTTTTTGTTTCTGGCATACTCAACCTGGCTAGGAGATACACAATTGTCTATGTCTTGGCCTCAAACATGAGGTGGCTTGTCTTGTATCTTCTTCCTAATTCTCATCTCTTTTGGGGGGCTAAAAAATGACAAACACTGGATAATGTTAAGTCAACAAACTGTCCCACTAGTCAGGGCATCTGCACAACCTCAAAAAGTAGAGCTCACTTCTCTGATGGTGAAAAAGAAATAATTGTATCTGAGGTGCTATGTTTTAGAGTCTCTTGTATTTTAATTGTTTTTCTAACTAATGCACTGTACTGTTTATTCAACAAACATTTGAAAGAACAGGTTTTGCATATATATAATTTGAACGCACTTGCTCATCTCAGCTAACAAGGGTTAACTACTAACGACAAAAAGCTATGGAGAAAAACAAATCTTTATGTGTAATTAAAAAGCTAGAAGATGAATCAATTCCTGATTGAGTAACTAGAGGTGGGAGAAATGGTAACTGAGGCAAAACCTAATGGAAGGAGTGATGCCAGAACTCAGCACAGGCACCTACACTTCTGGACTTTTCCCCATCTGGAGAATGCTGCTTCTTGGGAGCAACTCTTTTTTAAGACTACTGAAAAATATGTTCATTACGTAGCCATCTTCTATTTCCCCTAGGCACAGGTTACTGTTCCTACTGCCCACATTATGTTCACGTTACTAGTAATTTCTCTATGATATTGCAATTATTTATATATGTGTATATCTCTCCTAATGAATTTCTAAAATTCATTAAACTGAGATCTTCAGTTATTTTTATAGACCATTATCTGTCATTCACTTCAGCATGACAGAAGAAACAATGTGGAAAGTAGCAGGCAATGAGTAAGTGCTGAGCATTAAAACTGGCAAAAGGCCCACACAACAGCTTTTAAACTTTCCGCATCACTACCTATTCATAAATACATTACAGACATACAAACAAATACAAGTAAAACAGAAGTTTGATGAAACAATATCATCGGTATGACTGAAAACCTGGCCTTGGTACTGCTGTTATGCACAGATCAGCAAAAATAATTTGAGCATTCTAAACAAAATTGTGTTATATTGTCTTTTAAAAGTACCCTACACTGGGCAGTTCTGTAATCCCAGCACTTGGAGGCTGAGGTAAAAAGATTACAGAGAGTTCGAGGCCAGCCTGGGCTACACAGTAAGTTTAAGGCCCACCTACAGTGCACAGTGAAACTCTGACTCAAAAAATAAAAACAAACAAAGAAAAACATAATAAAGTACAGTATAGAAGTAGGGCATCTAAGCACAGCACTCTGGGAAGCTGAGGCAGGAGGACTGCAAATTGGATGGAGCCTGGCCTGAGCAACTTAGGGAGACTGTTTCAGAAACAAAAAGTTAAAAAGAGGCAGAAGGGTAGAGACAGAGCTCAGTGCAAAGACCTCGGTTCAATTTTCAGTACCTCAAAAAGCACACTATAATTTTATTCCTTACAATCTCAAACTGAAAGCATGAGAAGAAAGTTGCTAAAAGTGTCTGACTGGAATAGTAACTATTAGCATGACTAATTTCAAAGATGATTTGTTTGGGCTATTCATGTAGAACCAGAGGTAAATTCAAAATGTTTTCTTAAATTTTCTCTAGTGAGAATTCAGGGAATATGGCAAGTGTGAGGTCATGAATTCCACCCATGGTACCAAACAAAAAAAAAACAAGAATTCAGGGAATAATCAGATGAGAAGTAAGGGCTTTGTACACATAGATTTAGAAGTCACGGAACAAGTTTTATAATTTATTAGAATTTACTGCAATATCAAAGGCATGATAAAAAAAATCCTCAAATTCTATAGTTATAATCTAGGTAAAGTTTAATGACTCTACCTATCATGCTGGAGTCTAACACACACAGAAATTATATTTCAAAATAACCAAGGAGAAAAAATAAACAGAATAATCAAGAGGAGGGCAGCAGGTGGCCAAAGATCAAACTAGACTGCCATGAGATAAAATGTGTTGAAGACAGAGGAATGTGCATTAGTATTCATTTAACTACCATTGTTACTTTTGTATACACTTGAAATGATCCATAATATTTAAGTTACCACAATTAAGGACATCATTTGAAAGTTCAGCCAGGTGTGCTGGTGCATGCCTATAAACCCAGCACTCTAGGAGGCTGAAACATGAGGATGGCAAGTTCCAACTCAGCCTGGACAACTTAGCAAGACTCTGTCTCACACACAAACACACCAAAAAGAAAAGAAAATTTCTTAAAAGAGTACGGGATGTAACTTTGTACAAAGGCTCAAGTGTCAATTCTTAAAACTACTAAATAAATAATGAATCATTCATATTGTTCTTTAAAGTTTTTAAATTACTTACATGCTCTTAAAATTTAACAAATATTGCCACAAAAAGTTACTAGCATTAAGTAATTTTAAAGAAAACTATATGTAATTTGGTTTTTCATCACAATGCAAATACCCACAGAGTACGTGGCATAGAAGAACAAACTCAATCTACTGTTATTTATTAAAACATATGATCCAGTGATACCTTGATACTTGTTAAGGGGTTTCAGAAGGTGCATCCAGCACCAAAAACAAGAACAAAACAAATCAGAGTTGGGAAAGCATAGTGGGTCAAGATGCAATTGATACCAATTAAGTTCAGGATTGCAGGTTCAGTATCAAACAGACGAGCACTAGGACAAAATTTTCTTATCAAGATTTGCCCGGTACCAGCCGGGCGTGGTGGCTCACGCCTGTAATCCCAGCACTCGGGAGGCTGAGACAGGCGGATCGTTGTGAGTTCGAGACGAGCCTGGGCTACAAAGTGAGCTCAAGGTCAGCCTGAATGGCATCGTGAAACCCTGTCTCAAAAACAGGGCTGGGGATCTAGCTCAGCGGTCTAAGCACCTGCCCGGCAAGCGCAAGGTCATGAGTTCAATCCCCAGTGCCGCAAAAAAAAAAAAAAAAAAAAAAAAAGATTTGCCCGGTACCAAATTCAATGAATTAAAGTAGTCAAGTGCCAAGGTACAGACTGCATAAGCCATGTAGTATATGAAATAAGCTACTGCTTATTAGATCAATCATTTGATATAAAGCACATGCTAAACCCAGAATAGAGAAAGGATTATCTGCACTTCTAGTGCCCATTTATACAGTTAATTGTAATTATTAAACTTTCCTGTCAAACCAAACTTCTTCCTTTTATTAATGTAATTCGGAATTAGTCCATTTCAAACTGTGAAAAAAGTATTATAGATGTTGCATCAAATGACAGTAATTTTAAGCAAGGCATGGTGGGCACATACCTATTATGCCAGCAGCCCTCTGAAAGGCTGAGGGAGGAGAATTTCAAGTTTGAGCCCAGTCTGGGCCGCTCAGCAGCTCAGCAAGACTGTCCCAAAATAAGGGACAGGAGGTGGCTGAGGACATAAGCTCAGTGAAGTCCCTGGGTTCAATCTCCAGTGCCAAAAATAAGTAACAATCTATCTCAGGTGAAAAATAAGAATTCCTGTTTTAGACTTGAGGGGATTTAGACTGTAATACCACTATTTCTGATGATCTCATGAATTTATATGTAAACTCTGAAAGATAGCATTCACTGTCTTCTACTAATATCATCTGCCTTAGTATTAAACTACTCTCTGTTTTTTGCCTAAGTCTACTAAAATACCTCACCATTCCAAAAGCCACATTGCCAAGACACTTCTAATACACATAAAATTTAAGATTATCAAGGCTTTAAATGATCCTGAAAACAAAAGACCAAAAAGGAAGAAAATCAAACTTTTTTTCTAATATTGACATTAATGCGGAAGTCAATCATTTACTTTATGATCAAACTTCTACATTAGAACTACACAGATTTTGTATCAGTTTACCATGTCCACCTGACACAGGTATCTGTGAAGGCTATCTTGCTTTAAAGAAATCGGAATTTTAAATTATTTCATGGACTCTACCACATTAGGTAGTTTGTCAATCATCTAAACCCTAGGGACAAACTGTTTCTGAAGTAACAAGAGTAGAGCTGAGAAGCTGCTACTAAAAGTCATTTTCATTAGAAGAACAGTATCCCACTATTCTTGTGCTTTATGCCTCAACTCTGAGACACACTATAGACAATTTCAGAAGTCCCAACTGATGGGACAGAACTTTGTCTCCAAAACTTTGTATTTTCACCTCAATAGTAATTTTGATTTTATATAATCTACCCACCAAAGACACCTCTGAGTAGTTTTTCACTTAATGATGACTTCTGACTAAGCAGTCACATCGCTGCAGTGATAGGTAATGTATTTTCAATTACAAATAGCAAATCTCAGTTACTCCTTTAGAACAAGTTGATTCTGGTACAATAGAGTCCTGGGGTCTCTCCCTAGAAGTAGTATTTCTGACCAGTGCATTCAGACGGGAGAATATACTCCAACAGATACCTCTCTAGCCTTCCTTTTTTTATTTAATTACACTACGCTTTCTTATTTATCTTTCTTCCACCTCATGGTCACATAAAACTTCAGTGAAACACTGAATAAACTTCAGAATAAAGAACTACAAAGCTAAGATGCCCAATACATCTTGTTTTAGAGGACCTGTACAGATTAGGGGGAAGCAGAACCTTTTGGCCTTATCACTCATCTGAACACACATCAACTGTTCTTCCTTTCTTCTGAAAGACGTTTTTTTTACTTCATATCATTAAAATTAGAAAAATTAACGTGGTCCATGAAAATTTTCCATACTATTTTATTACATCACTCTATAACTTGCCAAATTCCACTTTCTTTTATTTTATTTGCATGCCTATATGGCTTCATAAATCTGAACACACTTAATTGATTTTATATATAAATTGTTCCTTAGTTATTATCTCTAGATAATAATCACTCAAAAAACTAAAACCAGAAGTTACATTCAACCCAGCTATTCCCTTTCTTGGTAACTTCCCAAAAGAATTAAAAGCATCACAGCACAGTGATATATGCACACCCATGTTTATAGCGGCACAGTTTGTAATAGCTAAATCTTGGAACAGCCCCAATGCCCATCAACCTATGAATACATAAATAAGTTGTGGAGTTTTTCTATACAGTGGAGTACTACTCTGCCATAAAGAAGGATAAGCTTGACACTTTTCTAGGTAAATGGATACACCTTGAGACCATACTCTCATGTGAAATGAATTAGACACACATGTTTAAATATCACATTATTTATCTGGTATGAGAAACCAAAAGTGTAAATAAGGACCAAAATGTGTAACAGATATTGGGAAATGGGAAGAAAATGTTCAAATGAAATGACAAAGGAAGGGGAAGGGGGAAAGGAAAAGAAGAGACAAGAAAAAAACAGAAGGAAAACAAAAAAACAGAATGGAAACAAAGCTTTTGTTAATAAGGAGGGAAAGAGGGGTTGAAGGGAGGGGAGGGGACTGGGAAAAAAAGAAGCAAGATATATCATGTACAGTTACAAATTCCCTATGAAGAATGTTATCATTATGTATACCTAAAATGTACCAATAAAATTTTTAAAAATTGCAAAAAAAATACATATATATATCATTCTCAGTATTTCTTTATAACACTGAGATGTATATGGAAATGTTTTAAGATGAACGAACTGTTCTGTACAGCAATGGGGAGGAGGTTACACAATTCCATGCACTTGTCAGAACCCACAGAATTACTTAACAGACAAAACATTTATGTTGAGGATCTTACAATGAGATGCAAACTGACAGATGAAATCTACCTTTATGATAATCACCCTGGAGAGGTTAGGGGAAAATGAGCTATCCTGAGAAACTTTGAAAAACAGTAGTTTGACCAGAAGGTGTAAGACTACACATAAAAGAACACTGTGCACAAAACACTGTATTCTAGTTGGTAGTTCCTCTTGGGGATATAGCCTAAAAATTCTAAAACTGCTTTATATAGATACTAGGTTGATCTAGGAGAACGTAGCTAGTAGATAATAGCAATCAGTTTCTCACTGCTGCACACGCAGGTTATAAAACAACAAACCAGTGAGTGGTATGAACCCTGTGATACAGGATTTGAATTGGAAACATCAGTAGGAAATGTTTACCTTATATGAATACAGACGGACAGATGCAGAAATAACTATAAATATATAGATATATATAGTTTAGTGTGTATATACCTGTTATCTAGTTCTGTCTGCTGGCTGAGAGGGCCTAGAAGCAGGAATATGTCAGTAGCAATGAACACACCCAACCTTCAAATGCTGGTTTCTAGTACCATTCTACAAGTCTACCATCCTTGAAGAGTAGCTGATTCTAAGGCAAAAGGATGATTGCAAGCCCACAGTCCCAGCACTGGGGGGAGAAGGGTGACATGAGGCAAGAGGATTGCCCCAAGTTTAAGGCCAGTCTGGACTCTGTCTCAAAAAACAAGATGGATGGAACTATGTAAAAGAACCAAAAGCCAACCTGAAAAGGCTCTCAATGGGCAAAGTTTGATTAACTTCAGCAACAAAATAAGTAACTTACTGAATTATAAAGCAAAGTACAAAATATATACATAGATCTATGTGTATAATTCTAGGCAGAAATTTCAATTAATATGTCCAGATACTTCCCCAACTAGGAGATGGTGCTTAATTATCACTAGACTCCATTGAGAGCAGACTAGATGCAGTGACTTGACACCAAAAAATAAGTTGCATCCAAAGAATAACGCGAAAACAATTACTAACTTTACAGAGAGGAAACCTGACAAGTACTACCCTGACCAAGTGATAAAGGTTAATTAATTAACATCAACAGCTTATATCATATGACTAGAAAACTTTATTTCTGTAATAGTCTTTCTAAAACCAATAAACCCTAGTTTATCTTAAGAAAAACGAAAGACAAGTCCAGAGTTGGGGACATTGTACAAGCTACCTGACCAGTAAGTCTCAAAACATTTATGGTCATCAAAAAGTAAGCAAAGAGAAAAGTCACGTATGTCAAAGGACACTGAAGAAATCCAACAATTAAATGCAACTCAGTAGACTAAATCCAAGAACAGAAAAAATGGCATTAATGGAAACACAAAATCCATAAAAACTGCAATTTAGTATTTAGTGAATAGTTTTCAAAAAGTATTTTAAAAATTGTCTATATATCTAGTTTTCCCTTCTGGAAAGTGGTAAATGCTAACAATGCATATATTGCAGTTTTGAGGTAATTCATGTAATGTTCAATGTCCTTCATACATACATATGCTTGGTTCAGTCAAAATAAAAGCTCAATGATCATTAGTTGCCACTGGTACTGTGTCTAAAGAAATTAAATTCACTTAGCTTCTTGCTGTCATGGCCAATGACACTATTCCTGGGGGTTTTCCAGAACATAAAATCCGTATGTAACAGTATCAGGAACAAACAACAACTATGGCTCCAAGTGAACAGCTCTATACGTTCGCATATGAATTTAATACATATAGAATCACTTAAGAATCTTGTTAAAATAAAGATTGTGAACTCATCTGGCTTGGAATGAGGCTCACAGTTTATTTCCAGTAAACTCCCAAGCTGACATCAATGCTGCTGTTATAAGCACCACAACTGGAGTTATAACATCTCTATGTCGTAAACCTTCACACAGAAAAACATTTTATCCTTCTCTTTCCACAGAGACATACTCTTATTTTTAAACAGAGAACTGTAATGGATATAATCCACCAGTCATCAAAACCTTAAGTAAGCAACTAGATAAAACAGAAATAACAAATGGGCAACTTCCTATTTATGTTTGTCTGCACACTACCTTGTGTCCATATACAGAAAAGTCAACTCTAAAAATTAAGTCATGTACAATTCTCTTTCCCTCATCAATTCAAATGAAGTCTAAACAACATAGGTTAACCATCGTCTTATGAGGTTCTGTGTTTTTTTTTTTTTTTTTTTCCTTTTTGATTGTTCTGGGGATTGAATCCAGGACTTCATGCATAGTGGGCAAGTGCTCTACCACTCACTAAGCTACATTCCCAACCCTTTTTGACATAGAGTCTTGCTAAACTGCCCAGGCTGGCCTTGAACTTCCAATCTTCCAGACTCACCTTCCAGAGTAGGTGAGAGTACATGGGTGTATCGCCTAACCTAGCTCTATGAAATTTTTAATTTGGTGACTTCTTTTGCACAGAAAGTAATCGTTAAAGTTTCTATTAAGCAGTACTGAGCTTTTAAAACAAAAGGAATTGGTATGATTTTGGATTTGGTACCATGTACAGGATACATGAGAAAAAACTTAAGATAGTATATACTGAACTGAGAAATAGGAATTAACAAATAATGAAATGGAAGACTGATACTTTCCTTCAATTAATGGCATCACAGAACATTTTGAGTTTTCTTAATTCAATAATCTTCACCTATCTTAACTTTGTGATCCTACTTTCCTGTCTTTCTGAAAGTGTTTCTTAGCCTATCTTTTGAAACTTTGCAATGAATCGACTTAAGAAAAAAAAAAAAACTCAGAGAATACCACTTTAACTGGTATTGACTTTTTAAAAAATTATTCAATTTAGTGTAAGAAAGTAACTGATTTTTTTTTTTTAAGTCAGGGTCTCACCATGCAGCTCAGGCAAGCCTCAAATTAGAAATCCTCCTGACCCAGGCTCCCGAGTATTAGGATTACAGGCATGTATCATCATACTGCAACACACCCCAAATTTTAATAATTTTAATTATTTTTAGAGGAAATTTCAACTTGGTAATTCCATTTGAGAATTTCTGACAAGTTTTGTTTTTTAAAGTTTTCTTTGGAATTAACACACAATTTTGTGTGCAGGTACGTGTGTGTGTGTGTGTGTGTGTGTGTGCACGAGTGCGTGTGTATTTGTGGTACCAGGGATTGAACCCAAGGACTTTGCAGTTAAAGTACATCCCCAGTTCATTTTAAAATTTTTTGAGACAGGGTCTCACTAAATTGCTAAACTGCACAGACTGGGCCTGAACTGGGGATCCTCCTGCCTCAGCCTCACAAAAAGCTGGGATCACAGGTATGCCTGCATGAAAACATACAATATTTTCTGTGTAACCAAATAACAGTTATGGGATGTTCTGTGACAATTAAATATATGTGTACAATTCATACCATTCAAATCAGGGTAATGAATATGAAAAGAAGATACTCATTCAGAACATTTCTAATGGTCGTATGTCCCATTCACTGTCTACCACATAACTGTCTCCCCAGCATTTTAAAGAAGTTGAGACCCACATGGGATATCTGAAGCATAAAACAATGAGTAAAATATTTTCTATAAGCCAAGAAAATTTAGCTCACCATAGACTTCCTCCATGTAAATGTGAAATACGCCTGTGTTAAAACATGTTAACAAGTCGGGCCTGGTGGCGCATGCCTATAATCCCGTCACTCAGAAGGCTGAGGCTGGAGGATTGTTGCAAGTTCGAGACCAGCCTGGGCTACAAAGTGAGCGCGTGGCCAGCCTGAACTGCACAGCAAAACTTTGTCTCAAAAAGACAAAGTAAAGAAATCTCTATTACAGTGAAAGACACATTGCCATCAATCCTCCTTAAATTACTCCCCGTACTTCTAACATACCTATCCTATTGTCCCATGTGTCTTTCACTGGAATGAGTTTAAAAGTTTTTTAAATTAAGTATTCATTATATTTTTAGAACCTCCTTATAATTTATCCATAAATCTATAATGGAATTAATCATCAATTATTACAACTTTGACATAAAGTCTAACCAGGATTTGAAAAACTCAATTCACAAATAACATAAACACAGGCAGAAACTAATGCTTGGAAATCTTTCAGCGTTTTCTTCAGAAAGCTTAAGTTCAGTTATATAAAACTATGTTGAGCTAAAACTTTCTACAGGTGCATCCTGACCTACATTTCTTAGTAAATAAGCATCAAAATTGACAGTTATGACACAGCCAAGACAACCTATTTTTTCCTGAGTATTCTTCCAATCCAGTAGTTCACTTCAAAAAAAATGAACTAAAACAAAACAAAACCCGATTTTTTCTTAGTAGAAATTTAACTTTACTGATCAAAAATACCAACTGACATCTTGCTTAATTCTATCTGATTTCATAAACTTCCACAAAGGAAAAAGGAAATTATGAAGCAAAAATACATTTTAAAGTTCTAGCCCATAAAAATCAAATCTTCAACTATTTACAATGTATAACAACTTTAAAGGCAGCACAATTTCTTATCTCATTATTCTGTGCTCAGTCACAGCTGTGAGAAGCTTCCCTCCTTAATGTTTCAACCAGGCAACCTCTCCTCTGTACTGCCTTATGAAGAAAACTTTGGGGAGAGGGGGTAGAACTGCACGTCAACAAGACCAAACGAAGAAGCAAAACAAGCAAAACAGCAATACGGAAGAAAATAAAGGCAAAAAGAAAGCAAGTCTCTCTATTCCTGATAAATTCAAAGCAGTTACAAAAACTAGGTAACTCAATAACCATATTGTAAGAAGCAAACAAAACCTACATGGTAGAACTAGTGACTTGGAGTACTTAGGGAAATATGCTTTGCAATCATTAAAAATAAGTATGCATTGTGAAACAATCCTTTTAAGCAAACACAATTTCACAGGATTTAATTTTTTTTCACCTGTACTATCAAATCAGGGTCATTACTTCTCCTTGCTTAAATTACGTCAGCAAAATACATAAAAGATTATTAGAATAGGTAAATGGTCAGAATATACCAACAAGTGATCTCCTGTGTATTTCATTTGCTATTTTGTAAGTACTCTGGTTCCTGCATTTCCCCTGGGTATTTCTAATAGCCACTTCACTGCTCACCAGTAAAAGAATGCAGACAATGTGATCTATATTTTATTTAGTTATTACAATCAGTACATCTACAGAAATGTTAATCAAAGCTGAGACTCAGAAGTTTTCTAATTTAACCTCAACCCTTGTGATCCTAGTACATTTGACAATTAAGGGCAGGACTAAACTACAAAATCAGTTCAACCCTTCTCATTTTAGTTGAGGAAATCATAAAAGAACTAGTTATAGCAAAGATGCTGTCAACTCAGTTTCTATAACTCCTAAACCTAGACTTGTGCAACTAAATATTGCCTCTTACTTCATTTTCTATGCGGTTTTTGTTATACAACTGGCCTGTGCAAGCTAACAAAGTATACCTAGCACAACCAAAGAATTCCAAGTTTCAGATCAAAAACATATAGCACAACAGAATTTTCTACCCAACATTTTTTTCATGTATGGTTTTTTGTGACAGGGTCTCACTTAGTATAGGCTGGCCCTGAACTCACTGTAGAGCCCAGGCTGGCCTCAAATGCACAATGACGCTCCTGCCTTAGCCTCCAGGAGCTGGGATTACAAGTGTGTGCCATCGCATCCAGCTTCCAAGATTTTCTTCTTAAACCCTGTCGACTTTCCTGTTTCTTGTCTCTTCCACTTCTCCATCACTATAGTGTTTGTTATGTAGTATCCTATGTCACAAAACATGATGCTTATTACAACTAACAAATGTTGAATTTTGGGTTTTTGTCAAGTTGAGACAAAGTTTCAGTACGCAGTTCAGGCTATCCTTGAACTTACTTTGTACCCCAGGTTGGCCCCAAACTCACAGAGAATGATCCTCCTGCCTGTTTCCTGAGTGCTGGGATTACAGGTATGTACCACCATGCTCAGCCACTGAATATTTATTATATCAGAAACCTTTATATGTAGTAGTTAATCCTCAATTTTAAAATAATACATGGTGCAACTTCTATTTTACAGAGTAAAAATCAGAGTAAGTAAAGTAATTCAGATAAAGCAATTCACTAACTCTCATACCTGATACAGTGTAACACTGGGGTAAGTAATTAGTAATTCTGAGTCCCCTATCTACCTTGCTGATTTCTAAATATGACATGTGAATATAAATTATAGTATTAATGTAAAGATGCTGCAAAATTTAGGAGCTACAGAAGAATTTTAAGAGTCCTTGGAAGCAAAGAAGTTTTCTTACACATAAAAATGGCTTAATAATTTATTCCCCTTTAAAAAAAAATGTATTCCCATAAAGTACATATCTTCTTTGAAATGATATGGCCCTTGCCAAGTATGGTGGTATGCACCTATAATCCCAGCACTCAGGAGGCTGAAGCAGGAGGATGATGACTTCAAGGATTGCATGGACTACATAGTAAGCTAATGTCAAGACAGACAGAAAGATAAAAAAGAAAATACATGGCCCAAGTAAAAATTATTCACAGATAATCAAAGCTGCAGATCACATTTGTCTCAGACTTCATGCAGTGACAGAAATGTTTTTGGGCCAGGTGTTGCAGTACACGTAATCCCAGGACTCAAGAGCCTGAGGAAGGAAGATCACTATGAGCACTCGGCTAACTTGGGCTAGAGTGAATTCAAGGCCAGCCTAGACTACATACCAAGACCCTGTCTCAAAAAATGAAAAAAGTTTTCTATCTGTCCTATTCAGTATAGTAGATACTAGTCATATGTGACTACTTACAACTTGAAATGTCAAGTGTGACTGAATAAATTCTGAATGTTGTATAAGTTGAATTTAACTTAAATTTAAAGTCACATGCGGCTAGTGGCTATCACGTTGGACAGCACAGGTGCTGAAGATGAAATTCCAGAGAAAAGATCAGAGTAGAAATTCTTACTGCATTTATTTGACAATTTCACTAAAAGTCAATTTAAATTTTTTACTTCTTCCAGTTTCCATTACTACCTCCAACAATATAAACCTGCAAGTAGATTTAACTAAATCAAAACTTTTCAAAAGTTACCTGCGTATCTTTATTAGAAAATAATTTAAATGTATAATGTTTACAAAGCTTCAAACCATAGAAACTTTAGATAAGACAGTATTTTAAAAAAAGTTTTCAATTCTTGCAAGAAACAATAGTGCTTGCTTACCTTGATTCTCCACTACTGTTTCTAACACTTTCTTCATCACTATGTCCATTCATTGTAAATATCAAGAAGTTTCAAAATAAAATATAAATCTTCTCAGTTTAAAAGATGAATGTAAGTACTGATTCCTCCTTGAATATAAAAAATTCACAGATGAATTTTCTTCTTCACAGATTTCCTGGGACCCTCTTTGATTTACCTAAGGAAAACATTAACAAAGTAAGAACATTTCCGGTAGAAAACGGACAAGCCCTGTTTAGGACATCTAGAAATCTACATAGCCAGCCAGATAGAGATTGTAAGGAAGGGGTGGAGCCCTTTTACTTAAATTATCTAAACTTCTATTAATTTTATTACTAATTACGTTCTAGAATTTAGTCACTAATACATTTTTGAAAGAAGAAATTACAGTATTTTTGGCATGATAAAACTTTGAGAGCAGTATTTACATAGATTAATAAAGCAAAGTGGTACTAGGTAACATGACAAGAACAGAAAATGGAATCTTATTTGATAACTTGGTCAAGTAAAGTGGAGAAGGGAGGTGACCTTTAATGAAGCCCTAATTCTTATCACTAAGAACTTCATATGAGATTAAGTCTTAAAAATGCTCATGTGAGAACAGAATAACTATCAGATAATCCTAGCAAAAATGAACAGGTTAAAATGAAAGTCTTCTTCTGCACGTAAACTCATAGTAGAGAGAAAAAAATTCATGTGTGCAATTTGGGCTTACAAAATTTCATGGAGAAAAAAACCGGTACTAAAATACATAGTATAATTGTCAAAGAGATTTGGAGTAAAAAATAGTAGACCAAGTCACAGTATTTCCACCTCTCAAAATTTCAGCACAGCACTGGAGAGTCACCTACAAGCCATCCACGAATAAACAAAGGAGGTCTCTGGCAGGGGAGGGAGAGGAAGAAGCGGGGGAAGGAGACGTCAGATCCTTCCCCAGCCAGAAAGTACCAAGACAGCAGCCGGAGAGCAGCAGAGTTGTCTTCCGACCTCAGCAAAGAGAATCACTTCTATCATTGCTCCCATTCCATAAAACAAACCAAAAAAAAAAAAAAGAGAGAGAGAGAGAGAGAGAAACAGGAGGCTGCCAACTCAATCCTAAGAAACTGCATCTAGAACAGGATTTCAGTGCTCCAGATCTCAGTCCAGGAGACCTTCTGCAAGAACAGGTTATCTAAAAAGTAACCATTCAACTCAACGTTCATCTCTAATGTTACTCGCGAATTCCAACCCTAGTCCAAAATCTCAAGTATTAACCATGTAGGTCTCTAAAAACCCCAAAGTACTCGAACTACCTCCTTCCTGAAAGTCTTCGTGAAGAAAGTTCACTTTCCGCTCTTTCCCTTTCACCTTCCTTTTGCCCTCAAAATGGCTTTCCCGTGCACCGTGACTTCCTTCCCCCCTCGTCCCCTTCTCCGCCAGCCCTCCTTGCGGGGACCCTTTAAAGCACCCCAAGTTCTCAAGCCCAGAGCACGCAGCTCGCCGTCCGGTCTCCGTCTCAACCATAAATAACTCTGCAGCAAATCGCTAGCCCTCTCCTCCCCTGCGCCTTTCAGCAGTCGCTCCGCTCCCACTAAGTTTGCGAAGCGGCACGGGAGGGGTCTGGAGCCCGGCTCCGGGGCCGCAGCCGCGCCCGCTTCCCGCCTCAAACTTCGCGCAGAGCCGCCGGCCCCCCGCGCTCCCCACGTGCTGGCGCCGGGCTGCGGGGCCGAGCGCTCGCGCCCCCTCTGCCCTGGCGGCCGGGCCCCGACCCCGCTCAGACGCCCGGCGGCCTCGGCCGGGATGCGCTCTGCGGCCGCGGCCTGCGCCCGCCGCTCCCACGCCCCCCGCGCCCGGCCGCCGCCGCCGCCGCCCCCGCCCCCGCCCGCGGCCCCGGCCTGGCCGCCCGCTCCCCGCCGCCTCCTTTCTCACCGGCAGCCGCGCGGGCTCGGCGGGGCGGAGGGAGCCGGCGCGCTCGCTCGCGGCTCGCTGGGAGCCGGCACGGTGGGCGGCCTCCCCCGCGCCCGGGCCCACGCGCGAGCTCCGCCGCCGAGTCCTCGGGCTCCGGGCGTCTCGGGCTGGGCAGGAGTCCGTGAGGGGGAAGGGGAAGCCCCGGCCCGCGGCACCAACGCGCGATCCCCTGCCGAGCGGCTCCAACAATCAATTCATTATCGAAGCGCCGAAGGCCGAGGCGGCCGGAGCCAGAAGTAGCGAGTCGTCGCCGCCGCCGCCGCCGCCGCCGCGCGCGCGCTCCCGCTCCCGCCGCTTATCGGCCCCCGGCAGCCGCCATGACGCCGAGAGAGCAAGCGAGCGCAACCGTCTTCGTCGTAGCCGCCGCCGCCGCCACCGAGGTCGCCGTCGCCTCCGCCTCCCGCGCGACGTCAGAGCCCCAGCTCCCTCCCCTTCCTCACAGGCAGTGAGGTGGGCGGCCGCGCGCACGCTGAGCCCCTTCGGCCGGCGCGCGGGCGGTGGGCGGGGCTATATTGTGGAGTCGTGGGCGTGGGGAAGCAGCGCCGGGTAGCGATTGGTGCGGGGCGGCGGTGCTTGGGGAGCGCGCGCGCAGGCGGGAGCGCGTACGTACGCCGGCCGCGCGGAAGTTGTCCCCCTCAGTCCGCGGCTGTGGCCGGCTGTCGTTCCTCGGGCGGCCGCCCTCAGTGGCCCGTCGTCGGACTCCGGGAAGTAGCAGTTGCGGGCTCGCCCGCGGCGTGTGCGAGCGCGTCTGTCTCGCGGGCGGCTGCGCGGGGCCGTCGCGCCGGACGAAAGGCTGAGAAGGAAACGGGAGCGGGAGGAGACGGAGACTGCGAGGGGACGCGGCGGCAGCCCCGTGCGGGGCGCTCGGGCCGGGTCTCCAGGCCTCGCCCGCGCCTCCTGCGGCCTGGCCGGGCCGGGCCGGGCCGAGCGCGCTACTGCGTCACACCGGGCGGCCGGGGCGCCACTGTTGGGAAACCGCGGCCGCCTCCCACGCCCGGGCGACCAGCGGCCGAGGGCGGCGCCGGGCCCGGTGCCCTGCGCGGGCCGAGCTGCCGCGGAGGAAGCCGCTGTGCGGCTGCGGGTGGCCGGGGCCTGGGTCCGACAAGCGCCGCGCCGCCGTGGCTCCCGGGTCCTCCCCGCGGGCGGACGACAGGGCGCCGCGACGGATCGCGGGGGAACAAAAGCGCGCTCTCGAGGCCCGCGGGTCCCTGCTCGGGAGCGCGCTGCGCCGTAGTTGACAGTTTCTTCTCCAACTGAGTCTGCGGCCGGCGGCCCTGGAAACATTGTATTTTCCAGCGCGCTCCGCTCCCTCCGCCTGGCGCTCCCGTTGAAAGCGTTTGCTTTTTTAATCGGAGTTCTTTCACACAGCATTTGTGTTTCGGCTCTGCGGATGCGTAGTGAATCTCTAGAGATAAAGGATAATTTTTTAGAACTTTCTAATCCCGTTCTTCTGTCGTTGAAATCGGTATAAACATCCGCGTTTGATTGCTTTGACATCCATTCCCAAAATAATTATTTTCCCGTTTGGGAACTATTTGCTTAACTAGTTTGGTCCAGAACCGTCAAGGAGAGCTCCAAATATAACTCCAAATATGTGCTCATTATATTCAGAAGTATATTTATCCTGGGGGACTGGGGGAAAGTATGAGGGCCCTATTCAAAAAGAACTGTATTGTATATGTCTGCGAACCATTGACTAGTGAAACAAAATAGAACATCACTTTTTTTTTTCATTTTAACCCTAGATATTAAATAGCTCTAATGCTGAGTTGTGAGGAATAACAAGGTCATACAAATCTACATTTCTGAAGTCCCGAAAGCATTATGAACTCAGTGCGAATCTTTAATATTTAACTTTATTTTAATGCTGTAAAATTAGGGAAGCTTCCTCAGCCTTTTTGTTACCAGATTGGTAAATACAAAATAAAAATTACAGTAATATTAAGCATACAGGTAAATTATTTTGTAATCAAAAGTATTCAGTTAATAAAAGGCCTCATTTATAACTACATTGTATCGTGTTAAGAAAAGAACTACTGTATAGACAGTCTGTTTTACATGTTTTCCGAAAGCATGTATCAAGCCTTTTAAAAATATTAACGGTGTGTCTGGTATACTAGTCTATATGTAAGAGCTCTAATGACTTTTCAGAAATACATCTTGCCAAATTTATAAAATACTGAACCTTGGAGGACTATATTTCAAGTGAAATCATAACACACTCTGTTGCTTTGCAAAATTTTAGAATGACTGTTAAGAATACGGAGAAATAAAAGTAGGTGGGAAATTGCAACAATCTTGCCAGATTAGTATTTTTACAAGTCAGTAGGAACGCAAAAGTATTTCTTGGATGATTCGTTACCCACATAATTAAAGACTGTTTTAAGTTTGTTTGAATTGTCTTTATTTTCGCTTACTGGTACTAAAAACAATAGCCAAACACATAATCTCAACATGTAAATAGCAAAAATCCCCAAAATTAGTATTAATCAGGAAATTTTTATTACTGTTTAATTTCCCATTTGAAAAATTCTGTATTCCTTAGGAATACTTTACAATGCCTATGACAGCATTTTATGGGTCTTTAATTCAGAGTACCCACTAGATAGCCAATGGGTTTTCTAAAGTGGGGGGACAGGAAATCACTTCTGCGGAATTGTGAAATATATAACAATAAGTAGAATGGAATCTTTTGCTCTTCTGATTTTTTGAATGCTGAGATAGGAATTCATTTTATAATCGTGTTCTCATTGCCTAGAAGATGTGCAGACAAGTTGTTACTGAAACTCTTAGTATTAAAATACAGTCTCCAATTTAAGATGTATCAGCTTATTGTTTGTCAACTTTAAGATGGTGTAAGAGTAATGAACATCCAGTAGAAACTACTTAAAGTTTTGAATGTTGAGTGGGGCACGCCTGTAATCCCATCCCCTGGGAGGCTGAGGCAGGAGGATCCTGCAAATTCAAGGGCAGCCTGTGCTACATAGTGAGACCTGTCTCAAAAAAAAAAATCTATTTTTTGAATGATCTTTCGCTGGACCAACGCTATGCAGTAAATGATCAGTGCTGGGCAGCAGCAGTGGTCAACCAAGCGATCACAAGAGTGAACCACTACCACATAGATTGTGGATACTGTGGTGCTAAGCCATCATGTTCAGTAGGTTAATTGTATTAAGTGTATCTGTGTGCATGTGGTACTGGGGACTGAACCAAGAGCCTTCACACTGAGCTACATCCCCAAGTTCTCTTTTATTGAGGCAGCCCCATTTTAAGTTGGAGCATTAGTAGTCTAGAATCTTAACCTGTGACATCATCCCCCATGTCCTTGCCAAACAGGAAAATCTTCCCAAATATGTACTTAAATTTACAAAGTCCTTCGAGTAGAACCTCATGAAATTTTAAGTTGTCACAATGAAGTTTCGGTGTACATTTTCTGTTTTTCTAGTCAAAAAAGTATAGGCGTGGAGTGACAGTTTCTAGGATCAGGCAGGGGAGAGGAGGCTATCATCTAGGAAGCATTTTCCTAATGATATGCTTGACTGTCCCATCCCACTCTTTTTTAATATGAGAATTTCTAGAGAGCATTTGGGAAATTTTCCCAGATTGGTCTGATACCCACCAGCAGCTCATCCATCTTTTTGGGCCACTGTATCTGGGGATTTTGACTGTTAATGTCCTTGTTTGTTTATCAAGAGGTGGAGTGTTACTGTGTTGCCTAACTTGGCCTTGAACTCCTGAGCTCAAGTTTCCTACCTCACAGTCCTAAATAGTTGGGGTTATAGCTCTTGGTGGCACTCACCAGGCTCTTAACTGATACATTTTTAATCACAATAAAATCTCAAAGAGAAACGTCTTAGAAATAATACTGAGAAGCAACTACGTGTAAAAATCTAACATGCTGGGTGGATTTGAAGATTCTACTTCCTCTACTTACAATAATTGTTTCTATACAGTAAAAATAAGACGTTTAAGTAGCTAAATATGTAAGTTATTTGTATCATATAAACATGTATGCGGGTTAAGTAATTAAAGCTAAGAAAAGGCTAAGTAATTAAAATATCCTCACCACTGCCTCCCATCTTTCCTAGTGGACACTCAACACTAGACACATTTCTTCAGGTCACGGAAAAGGTATCTCCCATTGTAAATGGGTAAAAGCCACCTAGGACGGATCAGTCTCTTGGAGGTTTGTGTAGGTGAATGGTCAAGGACTGTTACGCATGCTGACCCAGTGTGCTGACACCTTCTGAGACTTTTCAGACAGCTCTCTGACCTCCTTTTTGGGACGTGGAATTGAGCATTCTGTCATTGCAGTGCATCATTGTATTGTAATAGAGCATTTGTTTTATGCTGTGTTGTGAAATCTTTGAGCACAGAGGTTCTGTGTCTCCAATACATTGTATTGACATTTAATAAATATGGAAGGATGTATTGCATACCAGACATTCTGCTAGAGCAAAAACACTTTTCAGAGTTAAAGGCTAGTGCAGGAAATGCACTGTATAAGCACACATGAGAAAGATAGTATGAAGAGACAGTGTTGTGAAAATCTATAATAAACACTAGTCAGGAAAGTGACACCTAAGAAAACGACATAATCTGATAACTAAGGAATTAGTACAAACTAGAAAGGCAAAAGAGGGAATTGAAATTCTTATGGGTAGAAGAAGCAATGGGACCAAAAATTCTGGGGCCAAAGAGCTCATGATGTACTTTTCAGTTTGCCAGTATCAGGCCTTGCTCACTTTAAAATGCATCCTATAAGTGTCTCTAAGAAGTGTCTGGACCTGGTGAGGTGGTGCATGCCTGAAATCCCAGGGAGGTTAAGGCCGGAGGACCACAAGTTCAAGACCAGCTGGGACAACTTAGTGAGACCCTATCTCGAAAGTGTTTGGGTGGGAAATTGTATTGTCACCCAAGCTATCGGGAGCTATAAGAAGCATTGTATTGCTGTGGCAAGGAACAGGTGAGTGAGGTGAGTACAGAGAGAGCAGTTCATTCAAGGCCCAGCACCTAGGTAAAGAAGCAGCTTCTCCAAGACGATGGGAAACCACTGAAGTGGTTTTAACCTGGGTGGTAATTTGATGACATTGTAAAGTTAAAAACTTGCTCTGGCTAAAAATTCCAAAGAAAGATATTATCAAAGTAGATTATGAATTTAGGAATATTATCAAAATACTCCAAATTAGATGGATTTGGCAGAAAAAAAAGAGGTGACATATTGAGCCAGGGTAGTGCAGTGGAAGTAGAAAGAAGTAGTAGCTAAGATTTGGTGAGATTGGATTTTTTTTTTTAATTTTAAAAACAAAGCAAAATGAAAGAATGATACAGAATTTCAAAAAACGGGAAATTAACACTAGTTAATATATTGCATAATGTTATCTTAGAAGTAGTTGTTCAAGTTACAAGATTCAGGCATGAAAAGATCAATGAGAGCACAAACTTCTTTTTGATGAACTTACAGAGATTAGTATAGTTATCTATCTTGTATATCCATATCTACATACGTACATATATATGTATACCTATATACATATAATGTTTTCCCCTCTTTTTTCCTTTCACCTATCCCAGTTCTTTCCTTGTGAGCACTTTCTTTCACTTTCATTTTTACAGTATCTATTGTATGTTTTGGATCTTATTACTCTTTCAGTTTTGTTTTTTTACACTAGGGAGACAACATGATATTTACACATGTTGAGTTTGTTTTATTTCACTTATGAGTATGGTCTCAAGTTGCATCCATTTACCTATAAAGCCTTCTTTAGAGCTGAGTAATACTACATTGTATAAAAACATCACAACTTTTTTATCCATTCTGCAGTTCATGGGCATTTGGTTGTCTCCAAGATTTAGCTATTACAAGTTATGCTGCTATAAACATGGGTGCACATATATGATACCCATGTGGTATGCTGTGGTATGATGTTTTCAATTCTGGGAAAATATTCACAAGGGGAATAGCTGGATTGAATAGGGCCTCCAATGGTGGGATTGGATTTAGTGTTAGGAAGAGGTGGGAGTTTGGACAGTTACAGCTGAATGGTAGTGACACCTTGAATATGAATGTATTTGAAGATGGGGAGGTGGGGAGATCATTTGGTTTAAGATTTACTTCTGATGTCTTTGAGTCAACCAAGAGGCTTTCATCTAGAAGTATGGACTTGAGAAGTGAGATTTAGGCAAATAAAAGCAGGTAAGTGTGTGGGGAGAAAAGTTAAAGTCTTAAGAGTATGCATGATGTAGACTTTAAAATCAGTTTAGCACACACAGTTCTATTTTGACCAGGTAGAGAAAATGAGCAGAAGTTGCACTTGGTAGAAGTATGTTGTGCTATTCATTGAAGACAAATGCATAAGTGCGTCAAGGAAGGAGTGGTGAATAGTGTCAGGTACCTCTGAGAAATCACTTGAGATGAGGCTTGAAAAATATCCATTGGATATAGAGACCTGCTGGTCATTATTTACCTTAGCAAGAGCTTTTTTTGTTGAAGTAAACGGGCCAGAAACCAGATTGGAGTGGAATGTGATAAATGATGAAGAAATAGAAACCATCTAAATTTCACTTTCATGTTAGGTGAAATAAATCAGACACAGGTTTAGACATCTTATGGTTTCTCTCACTTGAGAAGCCTAAAGTAAAAATAGTTTTAAAGAACAAAATAAAAGGTAATAAAAAACAAGAGGATCTTTTGCCAATCAGAAGGGGACCATGAGACAAGAGGAAGGGGAAGTAAAAAGGATGAAGACTTGCCATGCGCACCCGCCAACTCCCATGATGAATGTAAACATTATGTACTGCGAGCCCAAGCTACTAAAATGTTTTAAAATTGATAAATCTTTCAGGGGATTTGACCTTGGGGAGATAGTAGGATATTTTTGTTTTTGAGGACTTTGAAGATTATACAGATGGCTCTATAAAGTTGATCCTATTAGATTTGTTTGCTTTAACAAAAGATAAGTTGTCCCAAAGACTGTGGGAAATATTTCCGAGAGAAGTTGTGTACATGAGAGAAGAATTGAGTATAAGAATTAGCTAGAAGGGCCAGACATGTGGCACATGCCTGTAATCCCAACACTTAGGAGACTGAGGCAGGAGGACTGCAAATTTGAGGTCAGTTGGGGCCAAAAAGCATATTGAAGGCCAGCATGGACTACATAGCAAAACCCTGTCTGAAACACCCAAGGGGAAAAAAAACTGAAAGATTAGCTTATACTAATCATTCAAAAAAGTATACAAATGTTTCAAGCCTGATATGAAAAAAATATTTTTTTCCAGTCAGGAACTGAACAACTTTGTTTGTAGTTATGGGTCACTATAGATGGTCATTTAACTGTGGTGTTTTGAGAGTTTCTAGGAGTCCCCTACACTCCCAAATAGATGCCTTATCCTTGACTAATGCTTGAAAAACTCATCGATTGAAATCTTTAAAAAAAAGTATA
>RJWT010010537.1:0-24084 GCA_004365215.1 Cuniculus paca
AGCCAGATACGGTGGCCCATACCTGTACTTCTGGAGGCTGAGGCAGGATAGTAAACTTGAGCTCAGTCTAGGCAACTTAGAGACTTAGTGAGACCCTGTTTCAAAATTTAAAAATAAAATTTAAAAAGAGGCCAGGGACACAGTGCTGTATAAAGTTGCTGACTTCAATCCCCAGAAGGAACTAACAAACAAAATAATAAATAAACAAATAAATAAATGTATGTCTTTGGATTTTACCACGGTGGCCAGTTAGGATTTTTTCTTTGGACCATGGTGGCCAGTTAGGTCGCAATGCTTTGGGGTGTAGCACCGACTTCTTATGAGGTTGAGGCTTTGAAACAAATTTTCCTTGGGTTGTTTCTTCGTTTGTTCATCTTTTCATTCATTTGCGTCAGGGAACCTTTCGGAGCTTTCAATAGTAACAAAGATCCATCTATGCCACACATGCCATAGGTTCACCACCTGGCTTATGCACTGATTTCCTCTCTGCTCCATCGCATGGCGCCTGGGTATGGGACGAGCAGCAGATACACTGGCTTTCGTGCCGTGAATGTCAGCAGGGCTGAACAGAAATGTAGTGTCAAAGCCCTGAGAAGAACAGGAACATTTAGGGCAATGCTTGTCTGATTTTCTTGAAGCAGGGACCCATCAGCTCTGCTCTGTTCCAAGCTCTGAATCTACAGTCTCTGCAACCTTCCCCTCAACCTGTGGAACAAGATCAGGGCACACCGAGTATATCTCCAAAGGATGCTTGGCAAACACGAATCACAGTCCCTCACCTGTGACTTCTAAGACACACTCGGAGGCTTTGACTTCCAAGGTCTTTGGACTTATGTTATTAGAAAGAATAGTATTATTTTCATGAAGGACAAAAACACCAGCATGATTTTTTTTTGGTTTAATATCCATAATTCAAAAATAAGCACAGTTGCCTCTTTTTAATTTTTTTCACAGCTATAAAAATAAAAAATGGTACCAGTAATGGCATGCTGGGTAATTCAGACCAGCCTCTGTGCTGAGAAAAATTAAAGTATCTGGATAATGTTAAAATTTATCATTTTAAAAGCCTCAAAGAGCTAAAAAGAGAGTGAATAATCATTACGCCACACTTTGAATGAGATCCAGAAAAGTAAGCTGCAGTCTCAGGGCTAATTTCACAGTGAGGATTTCCTCTATAAACAAAGAACCAGCAGGAAGACTTACACCATCTTGGCAGGAATCGTCACCTAGGCTTCTGGCCAGATGCACCCACATGAAGCTGCAGCCTCAAGGCTAGCACCCGCAGGGCAAAGGCAAAGGGGGCACAAACAGTCCCTACCTCCTCAGTCAGGCTGTCATCGTCTTCGTGACCCGGGCAACCTCAGGTTTTGAATTTGAGCTGAGGTCATCCCTACTGTGTGGTACACTCAGCTCCTCATATATAAGTGCAGTTACTTGTATGCCGAATGTTCCCCAAAGACCCATGTGTTTCCAGCTTGGACCTGGGGTTATGTCCCCAGGGTGTCACTGTCGGGAGTCAGTGGAACTTTAGGGGCATGGGGAATTATGGGAGATCTTCAGGTCTTTGTGTGTCTGTATCTGGGGTGTCCTGGGCCCCTCCTCACTCTCTTTTGCTTCCTGGTCCAGAACTGAGTGGTTTTGCTCTGTCACATGCTCACTGGTTGTCACTGGTCTAGGAGGAAATACAATACAGCATTTCCCATCAGTCTCCAGTCACATTTTTGTCAACAAACCAACACATAATCTTTTTTATGTGTGTGTTTCAAGGTGTCTGCAAAGCCAAAACGGTTCTTACAATAGCACTAAAATATTATTTGCCCTTTTTACCGTGTTAATGTTTACAGTGGTGGCAGGGCTATGATGACTAACAAAAATCAGAGTGACCGAACCTAGGAGTCACTGCACACTGCACTACTAGGAGTCACTGCACACACAAGTGCAGACAAAAACGGAAATTGCACCAAAGTTTTTTAAATTAATTTTATTGGTCCACTTTTGATATATATAATGATCACATTCATCATGGCAAATTTGTACCTGTGCATAATACATCTTGATTCTTCTGTTATTTTCCCATTCCCTTCTCTTCTCTTCAACCCCTCTTCCCCTCCTTACTTACAAAGGCTTTGTTTCCATTTTTTCTTTGTATTCTCTTTTTTTCCTTTTCTTTTCCTTCCTTTCCCCCTCACTCCTCCTTGCTTCCCTTCCCATTTGAGTATTTTCTTCCCATTCCCAATGTCTGTCACCCATTTGGTCCTTATTAACCCTTTCATTTTCTCACACAAGAGAAACACTGTGATATTTATACATGTGTGTCCAGTTTATTTCAGTTACAAGTATGATCTCAAGGTCATTCATTTACCTAAAAATGTCTCAAATTTATTCTTCTTTATGGCAGAGTAGTACTTTATTGTATATAAAAACCACATATAAAGGATGCTTTTAATGACTCAGGAGAAAAAAATGTTAAATTCTTCACTTTTGAGCACACACCTTTTTGCCCTCTCAGTACTGATCACTGAGAGTGTTCATATAAAGCACTTCAGCTATATAATAAAGTTCAGTAGCTTTGAGACAAAGGACTGAGGCAATTAATTTGTGAACTGAATTTGTGACTTTTTAAATGGAACATTTTTACTAAAAGAACAACTGACAACAGTTGACATAGGAGAAAATATAACTTCCAACTTGCTGGATGTCAGATATGCCAAGTTTGTGTTCCTTGAAATCAAAGAATAAATTCCAAAGGGCAGTGGAGGTTAAGAATAGGCAAGGTTTGCTGGGGAACAGGAATAGCTCCTGAGAGACAGAAGGGATCCTGGAAGTGGGTTGCCACTGAGGCCCTTTGTCAGAGGTAATTTATTCAGCAAAGTCACACATGGGGTACAACGTGGGCCAGACCACGATCAACCTATAGGATTATGAGTATAGCTGCTTAGATGAGATTGGTCCGGTAGGGAAGCAGGTCATGTAGCAAGCGTACATGGAAAGAGCAAAGGCATTTTTGGTGAGAGATGGGTCCAGATTACAGTATTATTCCAAGTTACTGCTCATCCCCCAGGGAGGTTTGTAGGCCTGGCCATTGTGGCTTAGCCCTAAGGCCTGGCCTTCTTCAGCAGTGCCTCCAGCCACAATTCTGATGTCTTTATCCTTTCTGCTGACTTTCTTGAGAGCCCAGTCCCTCTCTGACTGTTTATTAATTTCTATGTGACTTAGCTGCCTATAATACTGTGATTATCTAAGATCGGGTATTTGGAATGAAGGATTTTATGAGCTATCACCTCACAACTTATCTCTTTCATGTACTGATTATTTCAACCTGGGGGAATGTGAAAGGCATTAAACATAAGAAAAGGCTTCCTCCCAACTCCTCTGTCTACTAGGGTCAGATTTTCCAAAAGGAATTCAATGACCATTGATACTCCCCTAGGAATCTCATCAACGGGACCACAGGCTCCCATCACAGAAGACTGAAAATTTTTGTGACAGCATGTCTGTAATCTGTCATCCATCATCAATTCTTCTGGGGTCCAATCATTTCTTTCAAATCATTTACTCATCCCCAAGTTGCCTGAATTCATGGCTTCCAAGTGACTAGTGCATAATTTTATAAAATTTTACCTGAGTAAACAATCCATTCAAAGTACAAATTAAACCAGTTAGTTATTTTCTTGAGTATCAGTGATGAAATTCAGAGCCTGTGTTATATCATCAACCTTAGATCGATTAAAATTAATCTGTAGTTAACAAATTCACCAAAAGATTCCACATTGCATAACCTTTAAGAAACTACCACTTGTTGAGTTTTGTTGAAATATCAAAGTAGAATATCTACGATCACCGTAAGAGAGTATTAAAATACTTCTTTTTTCTAAACATATCCATGTGCAGCTGGATTTTGATGATGAAGTTTAACTGAAACAAAAGATTTCTGCAGCTTAAATATAGAAACAGGAAAACCTATTTGTCTTCAAAGTCATTGATTAGAGAATTAGAAAAATGTAAAATAATTCCACTCTTTTCACTCTTTTTGTTGGTCATTTTCATGGCAATGTATTGTTTAACTTTTAGTGGATTAAAATTCAATTTTTCAAATGAAAGTTAAGACCTTGAAAAGCTTATATGTGCCACCATGAGTTTACCAGCTTATTTGTAAATGATAATAAATGTTTCAAGTATTTTTTTTTTAGTTTTGATTTGTGGTGTGATAAATATCAACAGATGAAACTCACAGAAACGAACTCCTTGCTTTCTGCATCCCTCCTCCCCACAGGGCCGAGCTGGCCTGCATGCAAGGGGAGTTCAGGGTTCTAACCCTAAGCTGCTTCCCCAGTCCCCACTATCATTGGTTTCTAGAACTGTAAAACTTTCTTATGGTCAGAAAGTTGAAGTACTGCTGATTTGGCAGATGAATGCCATATGTGAAGAAGCATCAATCTTATAATGTAGAGTGGATTAAAAGGGCAAAATACGGAACGTGAGAAAAGACTGTCGAGTCAAGAAAGAGAGCTCCAGACTAAGGCGGTCTCTATAGCCATGCTGTGAGAGGGGAACAAAAGCCTTGGCATCAAGCCTGGGTGATGGGGAGAGGGAAACAGAGAATGAGAGAGAGAGGGAGGGAGGAAGGGAAAGAGGGAGAGAGAGACAGGATCCAATTGACCCTCACTGTGCACCGTAGTTGTACCTGGATAGCAGCTTGCAGTGCATATTGCCTTGGACATTTCAGCAGCCAGTTACATAAACTGAAAGTACAAAGCAGGAAGTGGATCGACTGACTCAGTGAGGAGCTTGAGTGTGCTTATTCACAGATCAGTTCTGCAGATCCACAGATCCTGGTTGCCCTGATCCTTCTGTCTGCCACATGTCACCATGACCATCTCCTCACTGTGACAGTTATATGCTATGTGTGACAGTCATATGCTATGAAGCTTTGGAAATGCTAGGCATGAAGAATTTGTCGGAGTACACACAAGCTGCCGTGCCCGGTGCCACCACAGGTCACAGGGCAGCTCTCTTCTGGGAGGCCACCAAGCAGTTGGGTGAGGATGAGAAATGGGATTTTCCTAGGATATGTCCACCAGGAAAACGTGGTTCTGTTGAGGCCACACCACCGGTCTGGGAATTCCTGTATTCCAGTAGGACTGGGCTTGCTGCGGAGATGTCCCAGCTACAAGGTGCAGGCTGATAGTGAGCCCCACACTGGCACCAAATCCTTCTGCGTCTCGCCCTTCCCCAGTCTCCACTCAGTGATACAGCGGCTTGAGGATGGTTTTTAATTATCGTGAGAAGTCTGGGGAGAACAGGACATACAGGCATCCAGATAAATGGAGAGAAGGAATTCAAGGGCATAGCCTTCCCCACAATCTTGCTCCTACCAAAAAGTTGCTGGAAGTGATTTTCTTAGACCTCCAGTCTGGTTGTTCTGATAGTAGCATTTTTTTTTCAGAAAGTTGGTAGAAGGAGATAGCATGGATGCACTCAAACTGGAAAACCTTAACAGACACTTCCCAGAAGAGTCACACACATTCCCTTAGACTCTAGTCTCTCATACAGCACAGTGGAGACAGACTCACTGAGATGCCCTGCTGTGTTTTGCTCATGCTTATACAATACGCCCCAAGACTTCGCACATACCTGCTTCAAACATGTTCTTTCCATTAGCTTCCTTCAATAATACACAGAAAGCAATTCCACTTTAAGAAGTTCCTGGACCATTGCTTTTCCATAATCAAAAGCATTAGAATGGAACTTTGTCGAAGAAGAATAATCCTTCAGCAAATATTGGCATTCATATTAAGCATATGAAAGAATTATATAAGTGGTTCGCTTTCAATACCTTTAAACCAACTAACCCAATCCCGTGGTAAAAAGGTTCCTGTGGATCATTCCTGATGCCACAGATGGGGAGGTAACTGGACCTGCTGCACAGAATTTTCAGAACACACATTTACAAAGGTGCGCCAATGATTAATGCCCACTTGGCAACTCACTTCCAGAAGACTGCTTCTGCTGAGCGGACAAGAAAGCCAAACAGCATTGTTAGACTATCGTTTGAACCCAGACTCATTGAAAAGCTGTAAAGCATGTTTTTAATTAAACTTCTTTTCTAACTGGTGCATAAAGACATAAAGATGTTCATGGAGCACCAGACAATGTTTAGATCTATGCATACATTGTGTAACATTTATATCTGGGTGAACACTCATCTCTTCAAACATTTATCATAAAGATGTAAAGTACATCAGATTGCAACAAATATCTCTTTTAAACCCTCTGAGAGTTCAGCAGAAACATTCTAGTGGAAAATGTGATGACTCACTCTCCTTCCGGGTTCATCTTCAGCGTTTCCCTCTCCTTAGACAGAGGGAAATGTCTCTAATTTCATGTCTTTTCTGTACCCGATCCATCCCAGTTCAACATCTGTGTTAATTTGAGAAGAAAAGAATCAGAGTGGCAGAACAATGAGAAAATACAGAATGATGAAGTTAAAAGAAGAAAACACAGGTAGACTTATGTAACCACTGTCACAAGGAAGCTATGGAACACTGTGCTATCACCCACAAAGCCATCTTTCCAGCCCATGGGAGAGGTCCCAGGGTGAGTCAGGGAATGATTCAGGGACCGAATTTGCCCTCTTCATGACAACTTTCTCTTGTGGGAACTGACTGGGGTCCCACAAGTACTATGTTAAGCTCTTCCAAATGTAATACCCAGGGAGCTAATTACCTCCCTCTAGGCCCTGTCTCATAATGGTTCAAATCCATGAACATAGAATGTTTTTTATTTCTTATTTTCATCAGTATTTGTAGTTTTCAGTGTACAAGTCCCATGCATGTTTTGTTAGACTTACAATTATGTATTTCTCTCTTGTTTTGAATGATAATTGATAGCATTTTATTTTTTAATGTTGGTTGTCAGTATTCATATGTAAAAGCATCATTAGTTTTTGCATGTAGATCTTGGAACTTTGTCAAACTCACTTATTAGATCTGGGAGTTTCTGTATACTCCTCAAAACATACTACATAATATCTTCGTAAGCATGATAGTTTTTTTTCAGATGTGTATACTTTTTATTTTTTAATTTCTCTTGTGATTTTGTCCTCAATCCATAAAATATTAAGGAATGCATTGTTTTAGGTGCTTTGAGATTTTCTTGTTATCTCGCTAGTAACTTGATTTCCAATTTTACTATGTTATGGTCAGAGAACGCAGTCTATATGATTTCCCTTTTTGTAAGCTGGTTGAGGTTTGTTGCTGTGGCCCATACAGCTCTCGGACTTCCCAGGGTGAGGACTGTGAAGAGTGGTGAGAAGGTGAGGAAATGAAGATGAGATACAGAAAGCTAGGATCAGGTGGAGCCCCCTCTCCTGACAGGCGGACAGGAACTGCTCAATCACTGCAGCGTTATTTATACACTTCACAGGTTGGTGTCATGTGACATCCCTCTGCCTAGCAACCTGCCTGCATGGCAGCCTTGGGGCTTGATGTTCCCTGGAGTGGAGCAGCGTGTTTGCCTGGCTCGCCTCTGTGGGTGCTCTTTGTTCTCCCAGGGGTCTTGCTCCATCCCTGTACCTGTGATGATCTCCAGCTTCAGCCACTCCCCAGTTTGTTTTCTCACACAAAATATGGATTATATTAGTAGGTTTCATGGTTGCTTCCAAAGAACGTGATGTTGCTGTGGTTCAGGGCAGTGCTCCCTAATACCAATTACATCCTATTGGCTTATGGTTTGTTGAGTTTTTCTATATCCTTGATTTTCTGTGTAGTTTTACTATCAGTTGTCGAAGGATTGATTTTGAAGTTTTTAAATATAACTCCTTTTGCATGGAGCTTAGCAAAGTGTCCTGCACACCACAGATACTTCATCAAAGCTGAGCCCAGCTGCACGGTTAGGTGCAGTGGACATTCATCAAGTTAGTTCATGATCAGGTCCAGCAAGAAAAACATTGAAATGAGGACTGCGTCCTTCACTATTTTAACTAAAGGACATTCTGGTTTTCTTTTCTTCACTGTTCACTCCTTTCTGCTTCCACTGACAAGCTTCTTTAAATCCCTATCTTCATTTTTCTTTCCATTTTTACATTTTACTCTACCAGGTTCTGGTATGCTACCTGGGACTGATCTTGCAATCCATTAAAATTCCTTATTCCTGATCTGTTTTTCCTGTGCATTTTCACAAGAGACTGTGGGGGAAAAAAACTGTTAATTTCAAGACACAGTACTAATATTTTGTTATTGACTTAAGCATTTTTGTAGTGTTTATTTATTTATTTATTTTCCTTTTCAGGGCTGGGGATCAAGTCCAGAGCCTCATGTTTGCTACGCATTCATTCTACCACTGAGTAGCTTCGTCCTTCCTTCCCAGTTTCTTCTCATCCCCCCTTGGGCGTCCCCGCACTTTCCTGGTGAATCACTCCATGAACATGTAGATATACTCTGATGACTGTGGGGTACAGTGTGTGGGTGGGAGCAGAGTGACTCATTGCCTATGAGTTCTGGAAAATCAGATGCATGGTGCACAGGTTGGGGGTTCATCAGCATTCCTTGAGACTGTTTCAATCTGATTAATTAGATTTACAAGGTAGAGATAGCATGCAAACATTTGCTAACCACCTGCGGAAGAGCAAGCAGGCATTCTAACAAGCCCTGGGAGACAGAAATCAGAAGTTCTTGTAGAATTTTAACATGTTCACATTATCAAGGAGCATGTACATTGAAAATCAATTTTCATCTTTTCCTGCATCGTGTGAAACCTGGAGGGTATAACTGGTGGTGATTTATTATGACACAGTTTCTCAGCAGAATCCTATAACCCTATGGATCCTAAATAAAATATATAACCTCATAGAGCCACTGTTTTGATTTTGCTGGGAAACAGACTTTGAAATTGATGGAATTTGACAGTAAACTATAGCACATGTTCCTTAAAATGGCAGAATAGAGTCTGACATGAGTCCAGTACTTAAATTGCCTGATAAACTAAATGAAAGGACAACAGGACCATTCAAGGCCAGGTTCACTTTAGATCTTACTTTTATCCATTGTTCAAAAGGTAGATAAAGGTTGCACCATCTGAGTACATCTATTGACTTATGGACAGGTTTTTGTTACGTTCATTATAAAACATCATTCAGAGAGCTTTATATAGATTTCTAAAGGTAGCCTCTGCGTCACCTGCAAGAGAATATGGTTCAACTGGGACCTCATCCAGACTGTGTCAGTCCTAATTTAATTGCAAACTTTCTGGCTTAGAACCGTTTCTTGTTGCTGTGGTAACAATCAAATCACTGGGCATTTGCTTAATTTATCATCTATCACACAGGATGCTTCCTGTCTTCATGGTGCTGGCCTGGAGTTAGGAACCTTTCGGTTCCCTTCTCCAAGCACCAAGTAGAGGTTAACTTGCCTGATTTTAAGGATATCTGTCTTTTCCAAAATTCTCCATTTCCTTAAAGATCCATGAATGATAGGGGCTGTTCTAAGGCACAAACACAGAGAAAGAGCAATGGGGAAAATGGAAGGAATAGCAAAACAAGAGCAGGATCCTGAGAAAGAAGAGGAAGGGAAAGCACAGCGGAGGCAGAGTAAGGGAGGAAGCTGACTAGAGAAAATGACAGGAGGGTGAGAAGAGGAAAAGAAAGATGCAAACTAGACATTCGCTAGCTCGAATCACAAGGTGAGGCTGAAAGGTGCAGGCCAGTGCACAGTCGGAGAAGAGAATCAGAGAGGGACTCATGGGTGGCGAGTGCTGGGACACCCCTGTGGGTCACGAGCAAACCAGGGTCTCTCCTCAGCTCTATTTCAAAGGCTAGCAATGGAGTGGATGAATGTGCGCTCTCTGTTCTGAATGGAACAGAAGAGGAATGAGAGTCTTTCCTCCAGAGTTATGTTTTACTAAACCTTGGCTTGTAGCCCAGATCTTGGAAGTAGCCATCTTTAGTAAAGCAATGCAGCCTGCAGATGAAGAACAGCCCTGAGAATCTGGCTGCAGGGACACAAAACAAAGGCAGTTTGGTATCTGCCAAGAACAAAAACAGAAAATACCATTTCCTTTAAACAGTTCAGAGTTCTGCCCTCTTAGGATAAATTCAGAAAGAAGCACACTGCCTCTTAAAAAGAAACACTTTTTGCTATTGGTGGGAAGTAAATTGGTACAGCCACTGTGGAGAAATGTATGGAGGTTTCTTGGGAAACTAAAAATAGAATTTCCATGTGTGCCAGTTATCGCACTCCTGTGTACACAGCCAAAGGAGTGGAAGCCAGCACACCAGAGAGACCTGCACGCCCATGTTTATGGCAGCACAACTGACAACCACCAAGCTAGGGAATCAGCCTCCACGCCAGTCAGAGGGATGGAAAAAGAAAACACAGTAAATAAAGACGAATGAAATGCTGTCATTTGCAGAAAAATGGATAGAAATGGAGGACAACATGTTAAATGAAAAAAAAAATCAGACTTGTGTCCTGTCTCATGCAGAAGCTAAAGAGAGCTGACCTGAAAGTAGAACTGTGAGCCCTGGAGAGGGAGGGCAGGGGCTGCAAAAGTCAGGCTGGAGCTGCTCGATGGGAGCCGCACGCATGCAGTGAAATATCACACTAATCCCATTAACAGTACAATTAATAGGCATTAATAAAAGAAAGAGACAGACAGACACACACGCACAGACAGAGCTCTTGCTCCTATTTCATCTCACATGTTGGGAAGATAGAAGGGCCTGGAAGGCACTGCCTAAAGTTTGTGTAATTCATTGTAAAGGTAGAACAGGAAATCGAGAGCCCTAAAGTCTAAACTAAGTTTAACGTTTTTTCCTTTTGTCTTTCTTTCTTTTTTTTTTTCCACAAAAGAATCAATCAACTCTTTATTTCTTTGTCACAAACTCATGTGTGTTTTAACTGTCACTTACTTACTTCATGCAAAACCCAAAGGATTTGGAGAACCATATTCCCGACTCTCTGCCACCACCACGCTAAGAACTTCTTCCTCTCTACCCACATGAAAAATGTGGTCTGAGTCATTCGTGTGCTTGATGAGGTTGAGTGGAAAGCATGCTGAAATCCCACGTGAGCGGACACACTCCAACCCATCATCTATTCCGCTGCCTCACACAGAGAGGGAAATTCATGCTTTGAATTACTGGGTTAGAGTTGACTCGTGAGACCAAATTCCTCATTAAAGGAAGGGTGTAGGAGGTACTTTGGTGCTCTGCTAGTGACCGGCAGAGAGAGCTTTAATTCCTCATGAGGACATGGACCTTTGGGATAGACTCGGGTGTTCAATAATCGATGCACATGATGTGTGCACTTCACATGGGCATCTTGATGCCTCCCATTGCCTATTTTTATCCAATTTAAATGTGAAATACATAATTTTCTTGCCCAGCTTTTATACAAATCAAATCAGATCAATAAAGGCTTTTTGACTTCCTTCTCTGTCCAGGGATCTGTTGCGCTGATCTTCGTGGGAAATTACAGAAACACAAGAGTTTTCTCAATTCCCAATTCCCAACAGGCTACATGCAAAGTTTAATTTAAATGAAGACCAAGAGACAGGATGGCAAAACTTTCCACATTTCATTTTAAAAAGATAGCCAAGAAAAATTTTAGGAGAATCGCTCCAAGCTGCAACCTACTGCAGTCTGATGTGGGGCCTTGCAGGAGTCCTTGCTGGAATCTTGGAAGGTACAGACAGGCTCTCGCAGCATCAGCTTCCCCCTTGGTCTCCTTGATCACCACTACCATGAAAGGGTGACTTCCTAGAAGAGCAGTATGTTTACCTGTTTGGAAGTAGTATCAGGGGACACTCACCTGTTAACATAAAAGACACTGCTGGTGCCACCTTTTCCCTCTCTGTGTGCTGCCTGCCCTGCAGTTGAGATGCTGGAGTATGGCAGCCACTTTGTGACCGTGAGAGAAAGACTGAAAGAAAAACAAGTTAGGACCTGGAAATCCTGAACCACTGTCAGTAACTGTTTCCAGATTCCTTATTCACTGAAAAAGAAAGTTAGTGTGAGCAATCATTTAAAGGCAATCTTATACAATAGTTAACAGTGGCAGCTCTTGAACTAGACTTCCCAGATTCAAACACCAACTGACTGTGTGAGCCAAAGCAAGTCACTTTAATCTGCCTTGATTTTCTCTCATGTAAAATGTGGGTGATGGTATGGACCTCTCCAGCTTCAAGGGCTTTTTCTGGTTCTGAGTCATCTCAGACAACATTTCTTCACTGGAAAAACCACTTCAGACCACAAACCCTAAGCTACAGGGATACCACCTCCTACAAAACTGGAAACCACTGGTCATGTCAGAATTTTCAGAATTTTACCCTGAGATGCAGTCCATGAGAGGAAAAAAGGTTTTCAAGAGCCACCCCTTTCACCTGTTTCTACTAATTAAAACAAAAGCAAGCAAACAAACAAACAGAAACTCCAGATAATTGACGTATTGGGGCAAAACATCAATAAGACTTTTGGATTTTGCCACTCCACTGGACAACTTTCCATTCTTGGAACAAAGCATCTGATTTATACACTGAAAAAAAGAAAGGTTTGTTTTTGCCTCACAGCATCAGCTGTCTCAACCATGGTCAACGGGCATTGAGGTGGGAATATCATGGCAGAAGAGCATGGCAGAGGACACATGCAGCCCTCAGGTCTGGGGGAAAAGCCCAAGACTAAAAGGCCAGAGACCAGATAAGGTCCCCAAGGTCACACACCCATGACCTCCAGACTCACCCAGAAGTGTGCTTTACTAATCTCCAAGGTGTCTGAAAAGCCAATCAAGCCGACAGCCAAGATTAACCATCAGAGTCGCACGTATCACTTTTGGAATTTGTCACATACTTACTCCATGTTTGGGATTTGTCACATAAACATAAAGTAGCTGGGGTCATGTTCTGGGCACTGATAAACATCTCAGGTACCATGAATCTGTGTAAAGCCAAGCTTTATTCTACTCTAGTGATTTAGAATGGTAATATTTTAGATATCACTAACAGTTACTCCTTTTTTTCAAAACAATTTCGTATTTTAAAATGTAATAACAGAAAAAAATGTGAATTCTGCTTCAACCCATCTATGCAATCCGAAGAAAAATTCCAGCAAGGTTTTTGAAGAATGTTAATAATAATCATTCTGAGACTTTAATGGGAATTTAAAGACGAGACCGTCAAGACACCATTGATGAAGAGTGAGGAAGGACCGCCTCTCTCTGCCACACCTTATTATAGAGCTGCAGGGCTTCAGCCAGCATGATGTTGGTCCAAGGATAGACAGTGGATTAATGACAAGTGAAACAGACAGTCCAGTCTGTTTGAAAAAGTAGTACAGTATACAGTGAGAAAGAAAAATGTTTTAGATAAACGGCATCAGGTCAATCATATATCCTTTTGAAGAAAGAATTAAAGTTGACTGTCTTGCACAAAAACAAGCCTAGGTTGTCCAGTCCAAACTGTTTCCTCTGCTGTCCCACCACAGCAGTCAACACAGAGGACTGCTGGGCCCGGGAGAGGTGTGAGGATTTCTCCTCACCAGCAAGCAAGCACTCAGCAGACGTCAGCTGGGTATCCTCTACCTTCCTTGAATTCTGACATTATCACTCTGGAATTAGTGCCAGATCCACGCGGTGAGGTCTCACCCACTTCACAACCTCAGATGCCAACCTCAAGGCCCAGACTGCTTTGCTTGTGCTTGTGACTGGCTATAAGCCAAGTTCCCACAGCCCCCTCCTTGGATTCAGTTGACTTGCTCCAGTAGCTCACAGAACTCAGGGAAACATTTATGTTTACAAGTCCATTATAAAAGATGCAATGAAGGATACGGGTGAAGAAATCACCTCCCAGGAACCTCCTGTTCAGCTCTGGAAGCTCCTGGAATCCTGTCCCTTTGGGTTTTCTAGAAGCCTCTTTATACAGGTAATTGCTGATAGACTGGGCATGGAAACCTAGCAAGGCCTGTCTGTCCAGATCCTTACCATTCCTTCCTCCTGGGTAGAAGGTAGGACCCTTAAAGATTGAGGAAGGTCTTAGAACCTACTCTTGGGTATGATAGGTCAGAAAATTTCTTTATGGCCAACTAATGGTGAGGAAGATTAGTTTCTAATACCCACCTCAGGGAAAAAAATTCTAGTTTCTATGGCCTGGCTTGGGAATTATGAGCCAAGAACCATGAATGAAAACCAAAGTATACACATCATAGTATCACACCTAGAAACAGACCAATGTGTGGTTTAATACTTGACTTTTGAAAAAGTAGTACAGTATACAGTGAGAAAGAAAGTGTTTTAGATAAATGGCATCAGGTCAATCATATATCCTTTTGAAGAAAGAATTAAAGTTGACTCTCTTGCACAAAAACAAGCCTAGGTAGATTTTAAATCTAAAAATAGAAAGCAGAACAATGTATTTTCAAGAAAGAAATAAAAGAAAATATTTTCATAATTTTGGAGGTCAGAAAAGACTTCTTAATAGGACACAGGAGAGGTTAATCATAAAGGAAAAGATAAATAATCAAATTACAAAGTAAGAATATCCATTATTCACAAGATATCATTCAGCCAGGCAGGGAAGCTCAGGCATATAATCCCAGTATTTTGAGAGGCTGAGACAGGAGAATCACAAATTCAAACCCAACCTGGGCAACTTAGTAACTTAGCAAGATCATATCTCAAAATAAAAAGTTTTAAAAGGGGCTGGGAATGTAGCTCAGTGCAAAGGCCTGGGTTCAATCCTCAGTAACACACACACACACACACACACACACACACACACACAAAGGAACCACTAAGAAAATGAAAAAGGGAGCCAGGAGTGTCTCTCAGTAGCAGAGCACTTGTCTAGCCTGCACAAGGCCTGGGGTCGACCCTCAGCATCACAAGAAAGAGAAGGGAAGGGGAGGCAGAGAGGAAAGAAGATACTTGTACTTCATGTAGTTCATATAAGTAATGAAAGATTCATATCCAAAATATTAAAAGTACTCCTAACGGATCAATAAGAATAAAAATTGCTTGATTGAAAAATGGGCAAGTGATCCAAACAGGGATGCCCCCGCAAGCTTATTTTCCTAACTGGCCCATAAATGCATGAAAAAGGTCTCAACTACAGTGATAAAGATGGCTATCCCCAAGTGCTGGTGAGAATGTGGAACACACTGTGAGTGGCCACAAATCACCACCCCTGAAAACCCTCCACCATCTTTGCTGGTGTTGGAAATCAGCGTTTGTGGAGCTAGGTTGGTGACTTCCCTGTGCAAGGGTCTCTAGGACTGTAGAGTCTTCTTCCTCTTCCTGGTGCAGGGAAGATTACACCCACACGGATGGGCATTTCTGTTACACATAGGAACTTCTTTTACCACCAGCACTGTTTCCAGAGCTTCTCCTGTGTCTGCAGGTTCTCATAATAACCAGCTCAAAATCATCCTCATGATACATTTCAGGGTGGTATATTTTAGTCTCCTAAAACAATAAAAAACTACCTTTCCACAGGAAAAGCCTGGGAGGAGGCTTCTGTGGGTCCTGAAAACATCCTATTCCTGGGTCTAGGTGATCAGAATAAAGAGCTCATTGCTGGGTATTTGTTGACTCATATATCACAGGTGCTTTTCTGTCCATGTGTTATGCCCCAACCACGTACACTTTAAAGAGAAAGAATAAATCTACTTCACAAGGAAACAATGCAAGCTACTCAGAGCCACCCACTTACAGTGCCCTCTCTGTCCCCAGATCTAGGTGTCCCAGAGGTCACCAGTGTCACTGAAGCTTCATAGTGAGTGAAAGAACCCCAAGTTTGTCAACACATGCAGGAACTTCTGGATGCCTCTTGCTGTGGCCACTGTTCCCCAGTGCTCAGTGGTGAAGGTTTGCCTGCAGCTTGCGGTATTTCTGGGCGAGGGGTGGAATCTTTAGGGGGCGGGGCCTAGCAGGCGGAAGTTAGTCAAAGGGAGGGGCCCTGAAGGGGATATTGGGATCCCAGCCCCTTCCTGTCTCTTTTTGACTTCTTGGCAGCCATGAGTCAGCCTTTTCCACCACAAGCACCCATCACAATGTACCCCTTCACCACAGGCTCATAAGCACAAGGGCCAACTGACCATAGACTGAACTCTCTAAAATTATGAACTACAATAAACCTTTCCTCTTTTTAAGTTGATTATCTCAAGGGTTCTGTCACAGGAATGGAAAGTTAACAAACATACCTCTCTTCAGTATCAGCAGTAAATAACTAGCTTGTGAGAAAATTTGAAATACTGTCTTTTCAGCTTTGATGGACTACCAGATGAGATTAGTGGTGTGCCTAACACAGTGCCAACCACACATACACACACTAATTCCCAGTGTTCTGAGAATGTAGTGATTTCTTTCTGCTTGAGGACTCTATAGGCAGGCTCCAATTTAGGAAAAAAGATGCGCCTTGTCACACTAAGTAGTAAATATGATACTTTATGTCTCAACTACTCCTATACTTTGATTTCAGAAAACCTTGCTCTGTAAAAGATTACCTGGCTGGTGCACATTCCTTGTAGAACACACCAAGTTGAAGAGTTCAGAAAGAGGTGATTCACACCAAATGGAAGAAGACATATGAAAAACTAAAACTAGAAAATGTTTCGCCACTGTCATTTTCCCTGTTAGGATTTAACACATTAGCTATACCAGTAGTTATAAAAGGATCTCTGGGGCAGCACTTAGTTTTTGGGAATTTATCGAAAAAATTGTTAAGCAAGACTAAGGAGGGCAAGGCTGGGTCTTTTCATCTGCAGCCACGTGTTTTCCAAATACCACTGCACTGCACCACCAAGTGGCTTTGCAAAAGGACACGTGCACCCCGCTGCTGCCGTATGCATTAGTTATACACACGTGTGAAAAAGCATGATCAAAACATTCATCTCAGTCACTAGGAGCAAGCTAAATGCACAATCATTTTTAAGGTGAAAAATACCTAATCAATAATAATGTAGGTGCGGGGAGAAGAACCTGACATTATTCCAGTTGCATAGTTTCAAATAAATAAAGTGGAAAAATTAGAAGCATCATTGGAAAAGTCATATTTGAGTTCACAGATTGCAGGTAATTGACGTTTTCATTGTTGACACTTCCTGTAATTCTTTTGTATTGATGTTACAGTTACATAACAAAAAGGATTTCTTTTTTTTAATTTCTGCCTCAATTTTTTATTAGCACCTGTTTGCAGTACATAATAATTACATTCCTAGCGGGGAGCTGGCACATGGGCACCTTGATTTTTTCATCCACTTCCCCTCCCACCCCTCCCTGCTCCCTCCAATTCTTGTTACCCTTCCCATGTGAAAAAGCTCTATTTCCATTATTTCTGCTTCTCTTTTAATGCCTTTTTCCCATCCTTCCTTCCTCCCTCGCTCCATCTCTTCCCATTTGTAAGAGATCTAAGTCCTATTTTCTATCCTTTATTTGCTCTGTATTTATATTTTGGTTTTCCCAAATAAGAGAAAGCATGCAATATTTATATCTGTTTTATTTCACTTCACATTATGGTCTCAAGGTATATCCATTTTCCTACAAATTTATTGCTTTCTAAAGAGATCTCATCATAAGCATCCCATTTGCAAAATAACTTAATGGCAAGCATTTATTTTGCAAAGCAGAATTGAGTAGTGCACAAATCAGCACCTCACACAATCAGGGATCTCTGTCCCCTGGGAAGCTTTTTGAAGGAAGAACCAGGTGGGGTGAGAATCTGGTCATTGTACTCTTGGTTGTTTAATTCCAGAATTATAAGTTCCTTGTTCAGAATTTGGGGTAAAAGACATCTGCTTATCTTGGCTTTGCCTGCTCTATTTTTGGTGTTAAAAGAGAACCAAGGAGCAATTCATCTACAGGACCTGCGTAGAAAAGAATGTGCTTTTCTTGCCAGAAATAGAGCTGGCAAAGTCTCTTCAAAGTGCCCTAGTCCTGAAGATAAAAACCCATCTTCGATACATCCTGCATGCTCTGACGGTGCTGCCAGTTGTGAAGGGAAGAGCTTACAGCAGACGCAAGCCAGCAGATGCACTTTCTAACTGTAGCCACTTCATTTCTCAGCATTTTTCTGCGGGAAAGTGGAGGCAGGGGATGTTTTCATAGCCCTGTCCAGAGCTGTTCCCTATTTCCTCTTGCTGTCTAATGGCCTGGTGTTGCTTTCTGTTGACTGTGTGGAGGCCAATGATATGATTACCTTAGGGAAATTAGGAGCGTAATGTGGAGGATGGGGAACTAATTGCTCAAAATGTGAGCAAAACACCTACTGCCTGCACCTTCCTAATAGCAGGAAACAGGATCAACAATCAAAAAAATTCAGGGATCCTGGGCTGCTTTGAAAATAAAGTCTGAAAGAAGACAGCAATGTCTTCACAGGCAGCAATCAACTATTTTCCATCTGAAGGATTCCTTCTTTACCGAAGACTCGATTGAGACCTGAGCACCTAGAGAGTTAGATGAGCTGAGGAAAATGCAGACCCAGTGGGTGTGGGCCGGGGCCAGTTCTGCATTCCTGCTGTGCAAGGCTACACCTAGAAGGCAGCCTTTCCACTGTGCCAGGTGCATACTAGGTGCTCAAAACCAGTTACCAAGCTATTACACATTCTTCTAACTCCAGTATGTGATGTGTGACGGTAGTACCGGGTACTTCCAGGTACTCCTCAAGGCTGAGGCAGGAAGATCACTGGAGCCCAGGAGTTCAAAAACAAAACAACTGACACAGTCTCTCAAGAAAAAAAAAAAAAGTCACCATACTAAATTGACCAAAACTATCAAGAATATATGTAATACCATCTTCTACATCCTAGCCAGCTTTCCATCACTGTAGGAAATACTTATCAATTTATGAAAAGAAAAAGAGGATTTTGACTCAGGTTTGGAGATTTCGGTACATAGTCCATTGGCTCCGTTCCCCTGTGGTGAGGCTGCACATCGCAGTCTACAGCTGAGCCAAATCATTTACTCACAACTGGGAAGGAATGGGGGGAGGAGGAAGGAGTTAGTGTCCCACACCCCCGACAAGGGTGCCCACCCGGTGACTGGACAGCTTCTGACTCACCCTCTCCTCTTACATTCTACCACCTCCCAGGATCACTAAGCTGGGACCGAGGCTTTTAACACACAGGCCTCTGGGGGTCAAAGATCCAAACCATAGTGTTATGGAAAAGATGGAGAAAAATTGAATATGCTTAAAAGAAAAAAAAGAAAGCCTCCAAGAAAGGCACTGAAGGTAGCTAAGGGAGTAGTTGTCAGGAACCAGCCTATAAGGATAAGGCAAGCTGCCCAGTCCTGTCGCCTGGCAGGACCATGGGCAAGGCTGGCAGAGCTCCTGTGGCAATGCCAAGGGTAGCTGGCATGTAGAAACGCCCTCCAGGTCATAAACATCAAGTACCCCAACACCATGCACCCTCAGTACCTTCCTAATTTGAGCAGCCCCTAGTCGCTCAGAATCTGCTGGGATCCATCAAGGCTGCCTCTTTAAATCCAGCTTGGGTATTCCCCAGGAGCCCAGTCATTTTTTCTCTAAAGAACTGCAGGTTTCTTTTCTTCTAACTTGGGGCAAGCAAGAGCCATCCTTTTTGCGAGGCAAGAAAAGGTCAGGTGAAGAGACGCTTATTCCTGCCTTCTTTTTGACTCTCTTTTCAAAGCAAGGACTCAAATGGGAAACATGAAACGGGTCCAGGAAGAAAGTGGAAGGTTTATCCATCAAGCTATTTCACTCCCTTTGATGGAATAGGTTTCAAACAGCTTCCTAAAATAGAAGCAGTCTGTGCCATATCTGGAATCTGTGTTTTAAGGGGTTGATTTAAAAATTCTATCATCACATGAAAATGTGAGCAAAAAAAGAAATCTTTCTTTTTTTGCCAGCACCCAAGACCCCTCTGCTTTCATCCACACTGGCAGGGCATAAATTTATTTCTGAAACGTCAGGGTTGGTGCAATCCATAGCAAAGCACCCGAGCACAGATTAGTAGAGAACGGAGTGTGTGTTGCATGTAGTTTCCTCTGAAAAATGCAGACAGGTACCACACACTGGATTCATGGCTGCTTGTTTATTCTATACATCTAAGTTGACTGCAGACCCAGTAACACACTAGACTCTTTAGGGCCTGCAATCTCCCAGCAACAGCAAAAACACAAGGTACTGGAGAAAGGAGGGGTTGCGTTGAGTAGAGACAAAAGTTGCAGTCAGCCGTCACTTTCATTCCCCTGCCATTGCCTGTGAGGTTCCCAGATCACCCTCTAAGGCTGACAGGGGTCTAACAAGGTGCTGTAGAGGAAAGTGGCCCCAGCCCAATCTAAATCTGGCCACAGAGCTGCCCTCCCCAGCCTGTCTAGAGTGATTTCTGTGTTCTCACTCGTCTTGATTGACTATGTATTTTCTTCGCATCCTTTCCTCTCTTCTTTCCTGCTATTTTTTGAAAAGCTTTCTTTGTTCCCCTAGTATTCTATACGGTTTGGAAACTACACATTCTACTTATATTCTTTGACAAGTTATGTTTAAATGCTTAACATGGTTATTTAACATTGAAAATTAGTAGGTCTCTCTGTTCTCATCCTGTAGAATATAGAACCCTCAGGGTTCGTCCATTGTAAATTCTTTTCTTCTTTATTTATTGTTTCCCAGTGTCTCTGGTCCACCATCTTTGTACAGAACAGTTACAGATATGTTATTAATATTATTATTTATAATTAGCACTAATTTGGATTTGTCAGTGAGCTCATGGAGTTCTTACTTCATTACTCTCTCTAACTCACTCTTTACATTTGGGTTAGTTTCTTTTTTCTGAAGTTTAAGTTATAGTTATTGTTTACATCCCAGGGAGGACTTGTGCACTGTGTTGGCACTAGCAAAACCCCTTTGAGTGCCTGGAAATGTCTTCTGTACTCAGCAGTTAGTTTGCCACGTTTTCTTCTGTAATCTCTGGTTGCCAATGTGCTATCAGTAATTGTCCTTGGAGGACCATCAGCTGCCCTACTACTTCCTTTCTCCAACCAATAATTAACTTTATTGGCCTTTAAGAATTTCTTTTGTTATGAAGTTCTGAAAACTCACTCCAATATACCTAGATGTAGATTTGTTTTCATTTGTTCAGTTCGTGGCTAAGAGGTTTTCAACAGTCAGAGCACTGGTGAGGGTTTTGTTTTGTTTTGGTTTGGTTTGCTTTTTTAATCTTTCTCTGTACATAGTCTCTACTATCTGTTTCCAAGTTCTCTTTTAGGTCTTAAATCTGGATCTCGGGATGTAAATTCTCCCATTTGTGTTGCCTGCTTCCTCTCCTTCATAGAATTCTCTCCCTGGAACAGTTCGTAATTGCTCTTACAGCAAGCTCATCCTGTGGAGAATGAGTTCGTGGAAGCACAGTCCTCAGAGCATAGGAGAACCCTACAGGATTGCTTTGTCTATTCTGCAATAGCCTCACAGATTTCACCTCTATGCCCCACTTTTTCTGCTGCTACCAACTCCGCCACCACTACTGCCACTTCTACCACTACCACCTCCACCTCTCCCACCACCTCCACCACTACCCCTACTACCACCACCTCCATCTCTATCACCTCCTCCACCCCTACCTCCACCTCTACCCTGCCTCCATCTCTACTCCTACCTCCAACTCTGCTGCTACTACCACCTCCATCTCTACCATATCTCTTTCACCTCCATCTCCACTACCACCTCCTCCTCCCTGTTTACCACCATGTCCACCTCTACCACCACCTTCTTTACCTCCACCTCCACCAGTGCCTCTGCCACTGCCTCTGCCACTAGTCTACCATCACATCCTACACCTCAACTGCTACTTCTACCACCACCACCACCTTTACCTCCACCTCCAGCTCCACCTTTACTTCCAGATTCACCTCCAACTCCACCTCCACCACCTTCATCTCCACCGCAACCACCACCTCCATCTCCACCAACTGCACCACTACTTTTACCATCAACATTTCAAATACTGCTGTTTTCACCAACATCTCTATCTCCAGTAATACCTGCTCAGCCCAAATATTTCCAAGAAAACTTACAATATTCAACAAGTTGAGTGACACAAAAAAGCTCTCTAAACCTACTGAGGAGGGATGTCATAGCCAATGTGATGCTAAACTAGAACTGAATGGAAATCTGACAGTGGATAGGTACCACCACAGTCCTGAATGATGAGGGTAACAGAAATAGCCACTAGGTTAGGGACAAGTAGATGCTGTGTAGGAGTGTTTTAGAAGTGAAAACCAGTGGTGAAGACCTGTAACACTTGATATAATCTGACTGAGAAAAACAAAAAGGGTATACACGTGGTTCTGTATTATGGGGTTAAAATAGGAGAGCTTTTGTCCTAGTTTCAACTGAAGAAAATACAATCTGTCAAACACTGCCTCTAATACTCCTAAATGAAAGTACTACAGTGCTAACTGTGGATTTGCTAAGTGTTGTTACCTGGCTGTGCCCCCAGAAATCCTCTCCCATTCTGCAGTCTACCAATCTGTGCAATGAAAGGGAGTGGAAACATTACCAAGAGGATGCTGAGATGTTTCCCATCATCCCATGGTAGCAGGATGGAGTTTTCTCCCCCACATTTTGTGCCTAGGAAGAAATGCTTGGAAATCAGCCTATGAAAATCACAGGGTTCAGGAGTCCTGGGAGTGAAGGGACTCACACTCCAAAGGCCTGAGACCATGGAGTGAGCAGGAAAGACCACGAAGTTGAGGTTTCAGTTGAGCAACTCTGCTCCTCTCATTTGCACCTTGTGTAAGGACCAGTCCTGGGATCTCCAGAGGGACTGACCACTGTAAACCACTTAAAGGATGGTATGCCCAAGTAGGCCACTAAGAAAAGCAAAAGGACCCAGAAGAGTAGAGGAGAGATCACCACAAAGCCTAGAGGAGAATGACCTGAACGTGGCAGTTTAAGGAAGATGCCCTGGGGGTTTCCCCAAAATGACCCTCCCATGACAGATTCAGCAGAACATCCCAGAAACCTAGAAGGCCTTGCACCAAAGATGATAACTGCAGCAGGCACAAGTCAATTCAAATGGCCCCAGAAGCAACTCCAAAGGGTCAGAAGTGAGACCTTGCAGAAGAGGAGCATGGACACATGCCAAATACAAACAACAATGAGCTCCCAGGACTGATCCCTACAGAGAACAGGACATTTAACTACTGAAATGAAATTATTCTACCTACAGTTAGAGAATATTCACAGTAGAAACAGGTTCCACCATTCCCAGCAACAGAAATGTGTAGGTAGAGTGGGTCAGCACCATGTATAGGCTGACTGGGGGAGAACCATATGCCAACCCTCTCCTGTGAGTCGGCGCCATTTGTGGACTGTGGGGGAGAACAAGAAGTCAACAAGAAGCTAAGACCTCTTGTGGCTCGCTGCCATGTGCAGGCTGACTGGGAGAGAGACAGATGCCAGCGCCTTCCAGTGCACGGTCAGGGAGACAAGAAGAGCCAACATCCCTCCCTCCTCCCTCCACCCCCCGTAAGCAACCAGCAGATCCAGAGAAACACAGACTGTGATGATACCTAATAAGGTAAAATACCACTTAATGCTGGTAGTTTTTAGTGTTTCATTGACTTTGCAGGCCTAAAGCTGGTAGTCTGATCATCTATTTAGAGGATAACAGTACACAATATAGCATATATGGGGGATCTCCTGAAGGTGGTAGCCATTGTTAATTCTCTATTATCTTGTTTCAAAATTCTGTATCACTCTCATTGTTATATTGCCTTGGTTTTATTCTGTTTTGGCTTGTTTGATTTTGTTGTTTCTGATGGCATGGGCTGCTGTTTCAAGGGTGACAGGATATATTATGGTAGCCATTTTGGATTTGCTATTGTCTTGTTTTGAGGTCCTGCATTACATTCATTGTTTTTATTGTTATTGTTGTTGTTGTTGTTGGTTCTATTCTGTTCTGCTTTGTTTGATTTTGCTGTGTCTGAGGGTGTGGGCAGTTATTTTGAGGACAACAAGGGGCATTATGGTAACCATTGTTGATTTCCTGTTATCTTGTTTTGAAATCCTGTGTCACTTACCCTCTTGTTTTGATTGACTTTATTCTGTTTTATTTTGCTTGGTTTTAGTCTCTTTAAAATAAAA
>RJWT010010538.1:0-24101 GCA_004365215.1 Cuniculus paca
CTCACCCCACTGCGGGTCTCCTTGCCATTCACCCACCAGCTCAGCTCCACGTGGTCGGGGTAGAAGCCTGTGGCCAGGCACACGAGCGTGGCCTTATTTTTCTGGCCAATCTCTGCTTCTGATGGCTCAAACACAGCCACCTTGGGTATGTTCACCCTGTCCAGGTTTTCTGCGGAGTGAAGAGAGGTTGGGAACAGGGTTGCTCTCAGAGCCAGCTGGATCTGGAAGGGGCTAAGTGTATATGCGAGCGCTGGAATGGGATCAAGGGACGCAACAAAACTATGCCACAGTATATCCTGTGTGATTTGGGGTCATTGGTGTCTTTCTGTTTTCTCCCTCAACTTTACCACTTTCTTCTGAATTGTTCCAGGGGCGCACAATATCTACTATCTTTTGCATCTCCGTCAGGTGACATCTGTCCTTATTTTCTTGCCTTTCTTTGCAATATCTCATACTCCAAGGCTTGTTTGATTATCTTTCAAAAGAACATGTCTCTGTCTTTCTCATTCAAAGTCTTGCTTGGTGTGTGACTATCTAATCTTTTAGACAGAAGCAATCACGGTAGAGTTGAATGAGCTAAGTTTTGTGACAGAAGAATTTTGTTAGCAGTATGATCATAGGAAATAAATTGATATTTTTCCAATTACTGTTTTCCTTTTTCTCTTTTTGCAAAATGATAGTGTTTGAATCATACCACATACTGGAATGAGCTTTTCTTGCCTAGAAGAGACACTTTGCCCATTATATTGACTATATTATTCTAATTACCATGCTCAGTTCTTCTTTTTCACATGTAACCTGCTTTGAGGAGCCAGCTGCCTGTGACTGATGTCTTATCTGATGCTTCAGTCCTACTCTGGGTCTCAGAATGGCTGCTATGGTAGCCCACCCAGCATGAATAAAATTCGATGGAAGATGCTGTTCATCTTGGTTCAACCCTCTCCTTTCCATCACTCACAAGACTCCTTACTCAGGTTTGAACAACTAGCCAAACTTTGAATTCTTAAAAGTAGTAAAAACTTAATTGGTGCTGCAAACAAATCATAAAGCCCAATGCCGTTTCTGAAAAGAGTTCATACTAAAAAGCCCTAAGCCCTTTCCCATGCTTGGCAGATAGGGGACGAAAAATTTCTGGGATTAGTGGGGGGGGGAGACCTCATCTGAAGACACATAAGGAATGAGAAAGTCACAGCCATCCTTCAGGCACCCTTCCTTTTGTCAGAGTTTACTGTCCTCTTGGGTTGACTCTGAACATAGGGCAGACTTTTGGTGAAGAAATGTGTCAAATACAGATGTCTTTACTTTTTCCAAAATTGAGAAATGATTGAGATGGGGAAACTGAGACACAGGTGTGGAAAAAGGCAAACCCTGACAGAGCAATGATAAATGACAGGAATGAAAGTCATCACATTAAGTGGAATCCTTTACACAGGACTACCATAAGTTATTCCATTTCATTGTATGTGTCTCAGAAAGACTGAGACAATTGAAATCACTTTTCAAATTTCATGAACCCCACTTCTACCTCTTCTCCAGCCCCAACCTCTTGAGCTCTGGCCTTTGAACCCAGTGATTGTACTTCCCACTCATCTCCTTGCCACATGGCCTCAGTTGCAGGACAGTGTCTGCCTGAGCTCCCAGTCCTGGGAGGATCTGGGTGCCCCATTGTCTCTATCTCCAGCCCAGACTCCATCCCTCCCCAGTCCCACTCCACTCACCTGTCTGCTTCCTCCCAAGGATGGCAATGGTATGACGGTTTCCTATTGGAGCCTTACCCTGTTATCCCAGCATAGATCTTGGGTTTTGAGAAAATAAGGTCTCTTACTTATTTTCTCTTCTTTATACCTGCTGTTGCTAAGATGGTGCAAGTTTCCCATTGCTACAGCTTATTCAGACCTGTCTCCCAGGCACCTACCAAGCAGACTCCCCAGAGACTCCCCAGGAAGCTCCTATGATCCTGTGACCTGGACTTATGCCCTTGGACTCAGGAGCAGCCCTCAAGCTACCCGGCTCTCACCAGCCTCATCATCTCTGCCTCTCGATTTTTTAAATCTCCCCAGGAAGATAAATGTGGCTCTTCAGTGTCCAGGAGAGACAGAGAAAAGGAGGGAGACGAATGAAAGACCGAAGTGCTGTGCCGGAGGGAAAAGTCAGGGAGGATTTTAACTAGAAAACAGCTCTTCACCAAAACGGGGTCAGCAGCAATGCAAAGTAGGGTGAAAACGAAAAGGAAAAATGGAGAAGATAAAAAAGAGAAAGGAAAACAACATATCTACTAAAGAAGTAGAGATGAGGGAGCCCCAGAGAACAATGAAAGAAAGAGCAACCAAGCCACAAAACCCTGAAGATGAGGATGGAGCTCTGCAACGGGGAGCTGCAAACAACCGGCAGAAGAGCAGGCAGAGTAAGTCCACAAGCCAAAGGGAAGGTAGGAGAGTGCAGGTCCCCAGGTGCAGAGGGGCAACTCTGACATTTTACCCAGATCATTGCCATCAAACACTCACTTGCACACTCAGGAATGGAGCCCCCATACCTGTCACAGTGAGCCTGGTGCCTGTTCCAAAATAGAGCGGCGAATTATAGGAGCACAGCAGAAGGTGGCCGTGGTAAAACCCACTCAGGGCTCCCATCAGAGGCTCAGCTCTAGTTCCTGACCAGGAATGGCTACCTCTCTCTGCTTGTACTCATAGCTCTGGAGTAAAGCAAGTCTACTGGGAAAATGTTTCAACACGCTATGGGGGAGAAGGACAGGAGAAAGAGGTTTAAGAAGGGCAGATCCATCTGAGCACATAAGAAGGTAGGATAAGCCAAGAAAGGAGAGAGGATGCAGATTATGACTGAAGTCTGGAGGAGAGAATTAGAGGAACTAACCAAGTCTAACATAAGGAGAGATAGACCAAGGTGCTCAGAACCCCCAAAAGTAATAAATTAAAATGTGACTGAGTCCCTTCTGCCAGCACTGGAAGAAGTGGAGACTGGCTTCGGGTGACAGGGGCCCCACTGCCCCAGTCCCCCACCTTACCTAGGACAGAGAGTCGAGTTCCCTCTCCAAAGTGTTGTGCCTGATTGCTCCACAGTACAGCATGATGGTGGCAAACCTCAAAGGGGCTGCCGGGGCTCTTCCTTCCTTCCCAGAGCTGATTCCGGAGTAATTCTACCCGACCTCATTCATGGAGCTGCAGCTGGGCTTTGTCCTCAGTCCCTGCCCTTTCCAAGGAGTCCTCCTACAACTCCAGAGTGACAATATCCCATGCCAAAAGAAGCCCTTTACTTACCCAAGACAGACAGCTTGGTTCCACCGCCAAAATTCAGTTTGTCATTAGTCGCACAGCACTAAAGCCTGTCAGGAGAACTGCCTGCCTCCTGCTACCTTCCATTCCTTCCTCCCCGCTGCCTGCTTTCTCCTCCCATTTCTACCAGGAATTTATCTCTGGGAAGCAGAGGGACAGTGCAGGCAACTGGGCAATCAGAAGTGCTATGGTCCAGGAACTAACCTACCCCGACTGTGACAGTTATAAGGACTTCCCATCTAGCAAGACCAGGACAGGCTCCTCCAAGAGGACAGGAGATGGACACAGTAACTTTTTTCCAGCTGAGTCTCCCTGCCTCCAGGTAGGGTGCCCAGGCTTGGCACAGCCAGTGTAGGAAATTCTAGAAATGGAGACTTTTCCCTCCTTCTTACATCAAGGTGAGAATTCAGATCCTCCATATGAAAATGTGCTTCAATCAGCATGCTCAAGATAGAGGCTCCATTCGGTTGCCAGCCCTCCAGCCCTGACTTACCTACAACAGTGAGCTGGCTTCCCTTCCCAAAATAGAGGGTATTTCCAGAACACAGCCTCCCAGGTCCACTTCAAAACCTCCCATTGTGTGTGGAGCAGAGTGGGATTCTGGAGAGGTCAGGAGATCATGGTTCTCTTCCCTCACAAAGCCACAACCCTGCTCAAGAAACTCCCCCTGTCCTTCCAGAGCTCACCCAGAACCCAGAGAGGTGAGAAAAGAGTGTGGGTACCTCTAAAATCCAGAACATATCTGGAGATACTCCAGAGACCCTTTTTCAGTGAAGCAGACAGATGTCAGAGCTCATTAATTCCCCCAACCTCTCATCTCAGAGGACTACTTACGGGACAGCACAATGTTTTTCCTCCCCTATCCTCTATCCTAAGCTGTTTTCTCTTTGCCGAGAACCTCAGGGCCACTTGGCAGATTTGCCGTCAGAGGGAGCCTCCCCTAAACACATTTCCAACATGAGATAGCCTCTTTCCTAACCAGATTCCAGCAGCTCTGTCCTTTTTACATTTCCCAGGACAGAGTCTGTCCTTGTCATGCCTGGCCCAGCGACCCCAAGTCTTACCTACAACTGTGAGCCTGGTCCCTGAGCCGAAGGTGTAGTCATAGTTGGCACATCAGGACACGACCAGTCTAAAATGGACACTGGGGATGCACTTTGCCCCGCAAGAGAGCTAGAAAGTTACCTGGAGGACATCTTACCTACAACCGTGAGCCTGGTGCCTCCTCCAAAGTAAACTGTGTTCGCACAGTGACATGGGGCAAGGAGAAAAACAAATTCAAAGTGTGGAGAGACGAGAGTCTTGGCTAGTGTCTGGAGGACTTGGGATGAAGTCTGTCCTCTTCTGCATTACAGGAGTCAAACAACTAGTCATTTTGATTTTGGCTCAGGGGACCACAGAGCATGGCAGAGTCCATCTAATGTGACCTACTTTCCTTTCTCAAAACAAAAAGAAAAAAAGAAAAAGTCCTCCTTGAACATGCTCCTTCCCGTCTAAAAGTCCTTCAGAGGAATGTAGGTCTAGATAGCAGGTCAGGATCCCAGAATCTGTGACTGTGTTTATAAAGAAACAGGCTATCCCTGGTTTTTTCTGGAATCCTCTGTAGATCTGGTCACCTCCGATGCACCTTTCTACAGACCTAATCCTGGTTTCATGTACCCTGCACCTGTTGGTCCACTGGACCATTCTTCTTGTGCATGTGTTCTTACTGCCTGGAAAGGTCCAGTTCAGACCTGGGTCTGTCATTGCCCATGGCCTTGGGCTGACATGGGTTCAGGAGTGAGTCAGGAGCATCCTGGATCCAACCATTCCTGACCCTGAGACCTGGAGGAAAAAGCAGAGAGATTGTGGGCATCGGGGCAAGGTGAGAGGTTTTTGTAAAGGCTTCCCGTAGAATTGAATCACCGTGACCCCCTGTCCCCACAATGTTACAGCTTTGTACAAAAAAGGCCCCTTCCATGGACCCGCCCCTTGGAGACTAAAAAACGACCAGTGCAGCTGGTGCTTTGAGGCAACTGGAGGACAGGTAGATGACATCACTCTCCATTGTGCAGGGTGGTGGTGGGGTGTGGACTAAGTTGGGGCTCCCTGCTTAGCTCTTCCCTTTCTTTAGGATGTTTTTAGCTGCTTGAGCTATGTGCATTTGCAAGACTGCATGCCGAAGAGCCTGGTTTCCCTACATAATACTTCCCTCTCCGAGCTGTTGTCATAGAACAGAGCCACCCTGTCAAGAAGCAGCAGCCCCTGTCTACCCTGGCCCTGCTCCAAGCTGTGTGTCACTCTGAGGTCACACTTTACAGTAAAGAGCAAGACTCCAAGTACTCAGACATGATCACTTTGATCACGCTTGTGCTGCTAAGATGGTTAGCTGTGGCCCAGTTCTCTAGGGAACTGACCAAGAGCTTCAGGCAGCCAGGGCTGTTGTGAGTATAGGTAAACTGATAGTCAAGGGTACACTGTGTTTCCAGGAATGCGTGTGGGATCAGAAGAGAACACATGTTGGCGTTGGAGGTGACCAGATCTACAGAGGATTCCAGAAGAAACCAGGGATAGCCTGTTTCTTTATAAACACAGTCACAGGTTCTGGGATCCTGACCTGCTATCTAGACCCACATCCCTCTGAAGGACTTTTAGAGGACACATTGATGTGCAAAAATAAAAACAGAGTCAACAGATAAATCTGGGGTAAATATTTGCAATTCTTACCATAAGGGCTAATCATTCCAAAATATGATGAACTCTTAGAAATCAAGAAGAAAATAATCCAACAGCCCAATAGAAAAGGGCCAACAGCTATGGTTCTGAGAAAGAGATTGAACTGGTGCTTAAGTATAGGGGAAATAGGGGCTGGGGATATAGTTCAGCAGCAAAGCACTTACCTGGCAAGTGTGAGGTTATGAATTTGATTCCCAGTACAATAACGAAAAAGAAGTATAGGAGAAATAAACCTCTCATAATGATCAGGCAAAGTAAAAATGCATGGAAATAATAATTTTCACCCACTTGATCAAGAAAATTGCATTATGGAAGACCATTCTACTGGGTCGTTAGTGATGAAATAAGTACTATAACATACTGGTTTCTCTTAGAGATGCACGATAGCACAACCCATATGGGGAACGATTTGGAAACAACTATAAATGCATTTTATAGCTTACAAACGCATTACAAATGCATTACAACTTACAAATGCATTTTCTTTTTCATCCAGAAATTTCACCTGAAGAATTTGTCTTATAAAATATTCTTGTATACAAATACAAAACGTTTGGAATGTCTGTATCATGTAGAATAACATAACATAAGATCAAAGAATATTCCAATACCCATCAGTGAAGGGATGGATAAATATCCATATTCTATTGGGTTCACACAATGGAATACTCTTCAATGCTTAAAAAAGAAGAACAATGGTTTTTATTGCTGTGGGAAGTTCTCTAAAATACATGTTTTACTGAAAAGAGTAAACTGAACAACTGCAAACACTTATGCTACCTTTTGCCTAACAACAGAGACAAAAGAAAGAACTATATATTTACTCAGTTGGTTCTGCATGATGAAACACTGGAAAGGTAAAAAAAAAAACTGGTATAAGTAATTATTAATGATGAGTAGAATGGACAGAAACAGTGGAAGTACAAGTTACATTTCTCAGCGTCTACTGTATCGTTTTTATTTTAGGGCTATGTATCTGTATCTATTAATAATTAAACCTAAATTAACAAAAGTTTAAAAGGAGAGAAAAACAATAGAATGTTGCCTTAAATAATGTACAAAGATTCACTGCCTAGAAATAAATATTTGTGTAATTTACAAACTCGATTTTCCAATGAAGATCAGTTTATAAAAGAAACTGTCTCATGGTTTTAAATTTGTTCAGTGTGGCCCCCAAACCTTAGGAAACATGTAAAAGTCACACATTTCTAACTAATTCTCATGAGCCTTTGAGTTGAGCACTCAGTTTGCTAACCTGTAGTGAAATAAACAACCAGAGAGAAAATTCTCCTGCAGTTTCATCACAGTATCGGGTATTGGATCCTCAACTTGTCTTCTGTTGGAAATCAGGCAGGAGTAAGCTTGAAGGACATCAGAGGACTACTTAATGATGCATTCAGCTGAAAAAGACATCTGGAGAGACAGTCTGTTTGTTTATCTCTTTACAGATCCCACAAAATTCTACCATAAGCTCAAATAAAGTCTATTGCTTTCATCAATTGGAATGTGGTGAGGTCTCCTCTTTATTCCCCTTCTTCTTTGAAACATGGTTTATTTTTATCTATTTTCATGTTTTCTTGGTTTATTCCCCCCGTTTGCCTATTAATAACTTACCCTCTAAGTTTTCACTTGATCATGTATCTGCGACATTTATCCCAACTAGCCTTACAAATCAGAAAACCACTCTGTCTTGATATCATAGTATCTGCCAAAGTTTTCTTTTCCGGTTTTGCTTCTCTGGTCATTGTACCCAAATGCATAGACCAATTAGGCAGGAATCAGTTTGAGGTCATTTGCCATTTTGGGCAGCAGGAGGCAGGCTTTCCTTATTATTATTATTTTTTTTTTCTTAAGACCTAGATCGTTGCAATATAGGTTTGCCCACTTGAGGGGGTGAGAAGAATGTGCAATGCAGGAAAGGTGGAGGGGGTGGGCGGTGCACAAAGAAGCAGAATCTTTCTCAGGGCATGTGTTGAGAGCCAGGTGGAGAGTAAGGAAAACATTCCAATAGCAGCTTACCCCTGTGTAATTCAAGCTAATTTTTTCTCAGTTGATGCGTGGACATCGAGAGGCTGAAATAAGCACTCGATGAAAAGACAGAGTTGAAAGCACTACCCAAGTGCCTGTCTTGAGTTCTGGTCTGCAAGCCCACCCTGAAGTCATCTATCTGGGTTCTACCGGGCCCTGCTTATAGTTGGGAGGCCTTGTGCATGTTAGTAAAGCTCTCTCTCAGTCTTTTATGGATAAATGGGAATAATAATAATGATACTATCTGTGAGAGCTAAATGAGATACCACATGCAAACATTTATCATGGTGCATGAATACAGTTAGTGAAAACATTAGCTGTTGTTATTTCTATCAAGTGTACTGACCGGGGATTGTCTCTCCCACAGAAGTTTGCAGACTTTAGCGTGATCAGAATTACCTGGAAGATTTGTTAAATGACAGACTCCTGGGCTCCATCCCAATGCTTCTGACTCAGAAGGTCTGGGGTTGGGACTCACCTTTACATTTCTCCTAAGTTCTCCAGAGACTGTGGTGCTAAATTTCCAAGAACTACTGTTTGAGATCTATTCTGGCAATTTCTTTCTTTTTCTTAGTACCCTTCCCTTCATTTTTTTTTTCATGTTTTATTCATTCTATCCCTAGGTACTTATATTCTAGACTTTGTTTAATTTCCAGAGATAGTTGGACAAGGAAGACAAGATGTCCATTCTAAGTCTTCATAGTAGAATGTCAAGAGAGGTACCTGGACAGGGGAAGACATCTGAAACTCAGACCTGAGGGCAGTGGGACCAGAGCATGGGAGGTGGAGGTGTCAGAAGATACTTGAGAGTGGTGGGAGGGGCATCCAGGCTGATGGAGTCATGGTGTCCAGAAAAGGAGACTAGAGGTGCTTGGCCTGTTGGATGAACTACCAGGATGTCTGAGCATAAAGGAGAGGCATGCAGAGATGTGTGGTACAAGTAGAAGCAGGACTAGAACAAGGAGAACCACAAATTTCCAAATCCTTAGGAAAGATGTGACTCAGGTGGTGATACAATGAGCAGGAGCTCTTCAAGAACAGTCACTCTATGTGCAAGAAAGTGATTGGGGGAGGCCCCCAGGAGGTTCAGAGGGAAGGGAATGGATGCTGGTAATGGCAGGCTGGAGCGACATTGAAGACCAGGTTTGGTGGACTCTCCATCATCTCAAGAGAATAGTAGGCTGGGTAGTGGGCATGCAGGCAAATGGGGATTCAATCCCCAGCTCTGTCATCTGCTGGGCATTGGCTGTGAATGCTCACCTCTGCTCTCCATCTGTACTCCTGAAGTGAGAGTGAGCTGAGTGTGAAATGTCTATAAGCCTTCTGGATTGTGTGCACATACTAGTAATATATGAGGAATGAGTGAAAGGCAGATTTCTCTGGAGCATGATGGGTGGAGGTTCTGGGAGCTCACGTGTCCCCTGTAGACATGAGCAGATGGCTGGGAAATGGCCAGTGAGATCTTCTCTATTAGGACCTCTGCTACTGGGAGGAAGTTGAACTGTGTTAGCAAGAACACATATGTGCGAGGGCACTCAGACGAAATGCAGGCAATTGGTGCTGAGGTTTCTCTAGATGTGAATGCTCTGGGTACAAAGAGGTTTTCTCTGCAACCAAAGAAGGCAGTGCCCTTGCCCACTGTGCTGACATGGGCACACATCGACACATTCAAGACCCACCCAAGTACCAAGGTCAAAACAGCTCTTTAAAACTACTTTGCTGAAATGTATTTTTCTTGAAGACAGACCCTTTTTACCTCCACCCCCTGCTTTTAATTATTTTTAGATTTCTTCTCTTCATATCCTGCTAATCTAGTTCTCCACAGAATGTATTGTGGGATGGGGGGAGGCTTTGCTTATCTCTCAAGAGGAGAAATGCATCTGACTTCAGATTGGAGGATGTTACCCGGAATGAAGGGACTAGAAGGAGCAGACACAGATGACAAGCACAGATTCACTTTATTAGCATAGAGATGGCAGCAGGACTAGGGGCTCAGTTGCTAGCAATGGTCTCCTGAATCCAGGATACGTAGTTGCACACCTTGGTGTAGACTCCAGGCTTGTTTTTCAGAGCACAGCCGTAACCCCAGGAGACAATTCCCTGGAGTTGTCCATTGCAGACCACAGGGCCACCAGAGTCACCCTAGAGAGAAGGACAAATCATATAAAGAGAAGATGAGAGGGAATATAGCTCCACTTCTTCTGAACCTCAACATTCTGGTCAGCTGGCTCCAAGTCCATCTCATGGCAGCCTTCTCCCTGGCCTTGCTAAGGAGATGGTGCACAGGTCATCATTTCTCCATGGTGTTACCACAGGGAGCTGCCAGCCTCACCACTCTGGCCACTCATATCCTGCTCCCAGGATGTGGGCAATACATGAAGGCCTTCAGTTACCTGGCAAGAATCCTTGCCTCCCTCGAGGTAGCCAACGCAGATCATGTTGCTGGTGATCTCTCCAGGGTAGGCGGATTGACATGAAGACTGACTGAGCACAGGGGCTTCCAAGCACTGCAGCAGGTCTGGGTTGTTGACTTTGAAAGGCAGGAAATGATCAGAGAAAGAAGAAACATGAGTCAGACCAGGCTGGGAGAAAAAACTCCGGTGTCTAACACCATATGTAGCCACTAGAGAGGTCCCCAGTGGTATAAACCCCAGAAAGGAACAACAGCTTTCAGCTCCCAGCATGACCATTGCTGCTCCCCATCCCAGAAGTAAAGATAACATGTCCTAGATTTATCCTTTCTTGATGCTGGGGATCAACTCCTCAGGGCCTCACATCTCTATGGTGGCCACCACACAGCTTTGTGTGTAGTAAGCACTTTTTAGGCTGGAAGCAAAGAGGTTTAGGGTCACACGTATGCTTGTTTCTGAGAAGGGTAGGGACAGAGGGCAGTAGGAGGGTGAAGGGTCCCACTCACCTCCAGAGCTCAGGGTGTTGCCCCAGCCAGAGATGAGGCATGTGGTGCCAGCAGACACGCAGGAGGAGGGCAGAGATACAGTGGCCACTCGGGAGTTGAGGGTTGCAGCCGAGGCGAGCTTAATCAGCATGATGTCATTGTTCAGGGTATTGCTGTTGTAGCTGGGGTGACGGATGATCTTGCTTGCACTGATGAACTGTTCATTCCCCTCCAAGACGTTTATATTGTGCTCTCCCAGTCTCACTTGGATCTGGCTGTTGGGAAGAAGTGCATGGTACAAGTTTTCTGTCTGTAGTCCAAGAGTACCCAGAATTCTCAAGTGTCCCTGCTCAGGGGGAAGTCTGGGGGCTCAGGATGGGGTATGTAGCAGTATCACAGGAGAAGCAGAGGGCTGACGGGGGGTGCTAAGGTGAGATCCAGGCCCTTTCTGCTACAGAGGTAGATGGTGTGAAAGGGAATGTGGTGTAGAGGGGGATGCAGTATGCAGGAGATGGAGTGTGGAAAAGATAGGGTGCAGGCTGCAGCTGGGGATCACGCTCAACTGCTGTCCCAAAGCCCCATCCCACAGCCCACAGCCCATGGGTGGCTAACTAGCAAAGGGTATTTGTCCAAGGTCCTTGCCTGCCTTTTTTACCAATCCACACCAAAATAATCCTTCCCTGCTTTTGTGACTCATAGCTTTTGTTGATTAATGGATTTGTTTGGTGCAGGTGAGGCTTTCTATTGTGTGGCCCTCTTCTCCCGCATGTGAGCTGCTTCCAGCAATTTCTCTCCTCCATGACCTTTCCCATCTCCCTTCCAACCTCACCAGTTGCCAGGGCTTTGGGCTCTGCAGTCAGATGCCCAGCACTTACGACTTGTAGCAGTGAGCTGCAGAAACCACCCATTGGCTACTGATGAGAGAGCCGCCGCAGAAGTGGTAGCCACTGTTCAGAGACACCTGGTAGGGAACGGAGTATGCCGTGCAGGTATAGCCCCCGACGATCTTGTCGTCATCGTCGATGGGGTAAGCAACTTGAGCGAAGATAGAGAGGGAGAAGCGAGGATTAGAGGCTGAAGCCCTCAGCCCTGTGGTTGTTTCCTGCTAATTGTGATTCTTTAATTACCTCAGTAACTAAAAGCTAACAAGGAGCATGGTTAACTCTAATGAACACCCCAGCTTGTAGTTCTCCAAGTACCTGTGCCTACATACACATAGCTGGATACCCTGAAGAGGCTCAGATCTCTTCTGCAGGCACTAGGGTGAGGGCACAAGAAATGCTCCTACTATGCATTAGGTGGAAGATGGACCAGAAGAACTCTTCACTGAGCAGTACTCTCTCAGGTTCATCACTGGTCTCCTTCCCATGACTGTTTGAGCCCCAGGTTACCAGCATGGTTTGGCCTAGCTAGGATAATCTCTCAGCTGAGTAGACTCAGTTGTACTCAGGTTTCCCATAGCCCAAATCTACACAGTGAGGTCAGAATAGATGATACCAGCTTACAGACTGGAATCAAAGGAAGACACACAAACTGACCAGTAGAATAGTTTTTCTTGATCTTGGCTGCAAATCTAGGAATCCTAAAGTTACCTGGGAAGCTTAAATACCTAATGCACAGGCCACACCCCAGACAGCATGTTTCAATTTCTAGTGGTGAATCTCTGGAAAGAGCAAATTTTCAAGCTTCTTAGGTGTGTTTGAGGTTGAAAACAGCCATGGTGGACCCATCCTAGAGCTGCTGGAGTCAAATTGTGGGCCTTCATTTCATGGACCCTGCCCACCTGGCCTCCCTTTCCAGCCTCCCTGACCTCAGCCCAGGATGGTGGTGGGAATGGAATCAGGGAAAAGGCTAGAGATGAGACTTACTGAGGGCCCAAGAAGGCAAGAAGAGGTTCTAGATAGGGTAAAGAAAGTATTAGAGTACAGTAAGATAGGAGACACAGCAGTGATGGTGGATCACAAGGCATCTAGGAGAAGGTGGACTGCCCAAGGCAAGGCATAGAACTCACCAGCGGCTCCCACAAGGGCTAGGATCAGGAGTGCACTCATGGTGGCAATGTACAGTTGAGCAGGTGGTGGACCTGTCTTTATACCTCCCGTGAGGGAGAGAAAGTACCAAGGTGGACGGTCATGCTCCTCCCTGCACAAACACACCTGTAGCGTTTCCCTTTACAGAATCTTGCATCAGCCCCTGCAACAGTAGCCACTCTACGTGAGGTGATAAAGACACTTTCTGAGGCTGAGAAAGAGAGCAGCTGATTTCTTAGAAGGATGTTGGGCTGAGGAAAACAGGTGAAGGCAATCTCCCCATCTACATAGTTGGGTTTGCTTAGGCTGAGGAATGAGGGTTTGGAGGAAGAAGAATGGCCTCAGTACTTAAAAATCCTATAGGTTTGTGGGCATTTATTTAACTTGCTTGGATAATAGATTGATGTTGACAGCAAGTTTGGCTGTTTGGGATTCTGGAGTCCCCAAGAGAGGAAAGATATTGGCTAAGATTTAATACCATGAACATGAAATCCCTTCTCTGAAATCTAATCCACTAGGCAAGAAGGTCAAATTCAAGGCCTTGGAGACCACAGTTTGGACCAAGGTGATGAGAAATAGCCTCAGAGTTCTTTAGGAGTCTGGTCTTCCAGGTGGTTCTCCTCTCTATCAAGGCTATAAATGGGGAGTGTTTTGAAGGAGGAGTAAAAGTTAAGTAGGAACTTACTCAATACATGAAAGGAATGGAAGACCAATACTACATTCTTCCTCCTCCTCACGGCCAGGACATTTGTCTCTTTCATCGCTCATGCTGTCATGAATTGTCTTGAAGCAGCCTTTTGGTTGCCCTCACAGTCTTTACCATGAGAGGATAAAAACTACTCTACCTGCTAGGAGCAGGTAGCTGGAGCTAGAATGATATGCTCCAATCAGATATAAGAAAAAGTATGGACAATGGTAATTTGAAGACTGATCAGAGAATCAGCAGTAGGTAGAGAGATTAGCTCAGGATAAAGGGATCAAGCACTAGGTTCAGTAACAAAGATGTGGGGAGGATTCTGGAATCTTCTATCTAATGCAATCAAACTACCATTCTGGGCTCCATACAGAAAGAATCTTTCCAGTAAGAATCCAGACTGGCACTTGCCATATGTAGCAAGGATCAGCTCTGTAATTTATTGGGGCATGACCTGTTTAGAGGAGTATAGAGACAGATGGAATTAGCCAATATGGGATCCAATTAGAGGGACCATCTTACAAGTTGCCTCTCCCTGTCAGCTCAGCTGAGCCCAGGGTTGGTGAGGGGTAGGAGTAAGAAGATTTCATACTTGCATTCTATAAAAAGTAGGAAAAGGAATGAATGTTCTGGAGATGCTGAACAGAGTGAGCAGAGCTCAGCTCAACAGTTGAGGATAGAATTGGAGATGACAAGCAGGCAGGAGGATAGAGGAAATGGAAGCTAGAATTAATCGTGGGAAATATCTATGCAGGGCTTGTAGAGTACCTGCTGGTGCTCTCACTGGCATGGTTAAGCCAGCTTCTTTGTACCAGAGATACAGTATGGAAGGCTCTTACCTGTTCACCTTGTATCCCTTCTATCATCTGATGGGCTCATAGTCGAGAGGGTGTCTTACTTTTCTCATAGTTGAGACAAAATATCCAACACCTAAAGCTAGAGGAGGAAAGGCTTATCATAGCTCACAGTTTGTAGAAGTTCAGTCCATTGTAATCTGGCTCCAAGGCAGAGTGGCATGGTAGAGAGGCATCGCAGAGGAGAAACAGTTCATGACAGGAAGAAGGCAGCAAAAGCAACAGGTGACAAGTAACCAATGATCAGCCACCACAGCAGCCCTCTTTCTGTCTAGGCTACCTGCTCTAAGGGTAGGGCCATCCCATTATCCAGGGAGGGCCTTCCCACTGTCCACTCCCAAAACTATGTCAAACCAATCAGGGGACTAATTTAGGGCCTTTCTGTTGTCCACTCCCAGAAGTATGACAAGTTGATCAGTGTACTAATTTAGTAATCACACACCCTTGATTCCAGCATCACACCCTACATCCAGCCACCTATGAAAAGCTCCACCTATGACAGTGTGAGACTTGGTGGAACATCCAGACACAAGTCATAACAGTGAGGATACTGTTGTGTTTGCACAGTGCTTAAGAAGCTTTTTCATACACATTCACAATGGTAATATGCTGCTTTTCCTTTGTGTTGAGCATCAAAGTTTAACTTTTCACAAATATGTTAACTGTGAACTATGCAGAATGAAGTTATTTCCATTTCAAAGGAAGAGACTGAGGCTCATAGAGATCTTGTCTTGCCCCAAAAGTCATCTAAAAATGGCAGACCACAGAAAAACATGTCAAGGGTTGTGAAGTGTGGGATTTGCTGCAGGTGGCATCTGAAAAGTTTACTGGGAAATTAAGCCAGAGGAGCCCAGCTGGAAAATTCTATATCTGGTTCCCTCCTGGCACTTGGCTTCCGGGCAGAAATGGAACATCAAATTAATATTTCATCTGGCAGGTCATCTCAGAGCCTTACCTCACCATAGCCCATGTCTAATGCATGGACACTATGCTGTGCTCACAGGTAGTGGCTTAGGAAGCCAGATTGGTTATGTTTGCGTGATGTCACTTACCACACTACTTTTCTTTGCATCCTTGTAGTGGGATATTCCTAGAACTGCTGTTTTAGTGAGAAGTATAGACTTTTGAACTAGCATCTGTAGATACTGTGTGCAGTGGGCAGATAGCTACAGGGAGGTATCCTTGGCAGAAGAAAACATTTTGGGGAAGTGGATTTTGACCCTTGTGCCTCTGATTCTGTTTTAAAGGGAATATCCAAGGGTAGGACGATTCCTTGTAAGTGAAGCTCCAAGGTTAGACTTTTCATGATATTTTGTGCTCCTACTTACAGCCTGAGTTCAGTTTTTTTTTCAAGATATTAGGAATCACCTTTCAGGCAGAAAAGGGAATTACAGGTAGAGATTGTTACCGACTCATAGATGAGTAGGGTAGATTCAGATCCAGCTGCTTAAACTCAATTTGGACATCTAAGCAGTTCTTGATACCCTTTACTCTGAGCTGTAGATTCTTTTGTCTACCTCTCCAAGTCATTTTCCTAGCTCATGCTTGGTGTTTAGCCTAGCAAATCCCTGCTTTTTAATTTATGATAACCATAAAGTTTCTGTGCTCTTATTCTGCACCAAATATTGTATAAGTCTTCCATGGATCTTTTATCATTTGCTTGCCACAATCATAGCTTTAAATGAAGAATCTGAACCTTGGAGTTTAAGTGACTTCTCTAGAGAGACTTGGGTAAAAAATGCAAAGATAGTATCAGAACCTCTTCTCTTTTTCAAACTAAGTTTATTTCCCACTACATTATTACATGATGGAGTCTTTTCAAGCTCCTAATAGTCTGAAAAGTACACTTTTGTCAGATTCTACACTACTGTTTACTTTTTGTATCAAATATACCCAGGTCAAGTTTTTCTCCTCTGATCTTAGTCAAATCCTTAGGCTCTAATATCCTTATCTAGACTTTTTCTTTGGGGGCTTGAATCCAGGGCCCTTGCACTGAGCTACATCCTCAATCCTTTATTTTATTGTTTTTTTGAGACAAGTTCTGACTAAATTGCAGTTGCCCAGTGTAGGCTCAAACATGTCATCTTCCTGCCAGTCTCCCAGAGTGTTGGGATTACAAATATGCACCACCATGCCCAGATTTTATAGCTAGATTATTAAATTTCCAGCTACCTGCCCCCCAAAGCCAAGATCTCTTCCACAATTTATTAATATCTCCCTAACAGCATTACTTTTCATCCAGTAAGAAACTGTTTTCTTAGATAGCCGATCTTGGGAATCACTGAAAGTGGAGGGGGTGCTTTGTGATCCAGAAATATCTGAAGAGTCAGACAAAGGCTTAAAAATTTAGAGTGGTCATAGTAGATCAGCCAACTGGAGTCATTTTCACCTCATTCTGCCTTGTCTCCTCCTCATCTTCAAACCATGAAGTTCCATTTGCCTATTTTATTGGTTCTTCAAGTTTCATGCACCATACAGAGGTAAATGGGAAGTCTCTAGCAACTGACACTTTAAGGTTGTTTAAAGATAGATTGATTCCTGTCATGTAAGAATGAGTCGTTCTGTTCCCACCACAGTCACTCCTTGTCCACTCCTTGCTGGGCCTATTGGAGCTGGTTAGGTGATTGGAGAGTAAGCAGCAGCGAGCCAGTGTGGGCTCTAAAAGCAGTATCCTTGTGGACTGTCGTTAATGTCCATGAAACATACAATCTGACACTTGATGTTTGTATCTTTTTTTCTAAGTCAAATTAGGTTCAGATTGAATCCCATAAACCAGGTGTGGTCATATGTCCAGTTGGTCAGCTGGGCTCCTTCTAGTCATTTGGCTCATAAAAAGTCAAGACTCTGCCATCCGTGGGGAAAGGAACTAACTGGCGAGTTCATCTCCTTTAGGTCAGCTTTGCCAAAAGCATTTTCTGAAGAACTTGAAGGCTCAGAACTAAAGACTTTATTCACACAGACACCAGAAAGAATTCCAGCCTGAGAACTTTCTACCTCAAGGCCACTATGTTTGGGCAAGTGGTTCTGGACTTTTCCTCTAAAGAATCCATAGCATCTGTTCTATTTCCCAGGCCTGGGTAAGGCAGCAGAGGGGAATCGGCACACATTATTTTCCTTCCTGTTTAAATATAAAGCTTTGTTCAAATATAAACTTGAGTGTTTTGTTTTCTCCCTGTGGAACAATCCAGTTAACTTCTTTGTGAGCTTAGATAATCTAAACTCAAATCTTTGTATATATATATATATTTTTTTTTTGGTCCAAGAAATCTATTGCATCTTGACAAATTTTCCTTTTGAATAATCATGCTTACTTAATCATTAAATATTTACTGGATTCCCATGATATTCCAGGAGTTTTGGGTTCTAAGAAAATAGCAGTAAAGAAGATAGAAAAGGTCCTTGCTTTCATGGTGTGTTTGTGCTCATCCATACACATGTGAGGAAGTATAGATGTGGCATATTTCATTTCAGAAGTAGCTATTAGACGTTATTAAAACAAGGTATCGTGTTAATATGGTATGAGGTACAGGTAGGCTGACCAAGAAAGTTCTCTATGGAGAGATGATATTTGAGTGAAGACCATATTAAGAAACAGCCAGTCATGGCCAGGTGAAACTAAGAAGTCTTTCACAATTCCCTTCTGAATCTGTAATGAAAGTAAACCGTACACACAACTACTTTTTTCAGTTAACCTTATCCCAAAGCATACGTATATATACTTTGCCATTGACTTTGATTGTAAAAACTTATGACCTGAGAAATGGACATCAATGAATTTAAATATTCTTATAAAAGTTACTATAAATGTATTTTTGATGTGAAATGGTATTTATGAAATATTGGTGGTTTAAGAAGATAAATTCCAAAATGGTCACTATCAAGTGGTCTAATTCTGTCAACCCTAATTGACTTGACTTTTCCTCACTTTAATTATTTGTAAATTTTACAATGAAACTCAGATTTGATCTAATTAAAACAACAAAAAGAAAAAATGCAATAAAATATAAAATTTTAAAAGGCAATGTGATACTTAACCAAAAAGATGAAGAATTTGTGATCGTAAAATGTGACAGTAAAATTATGACAGTGATAAATGAATTTAGGTACTAGCTATTTTGTCTCTATCAGGCACAATGTTATGTGCACATCCTTTACAGGGATAATGTCTCCTTCTTATAACAAGCCCTCGGTTAACAGATCTCATTATTACCCTAATTTTGTATGTGCGAAGCTAAGGCGTACAGAACTTATGCAACTTGTTCGTGCTTATACGCAGTGATGAAGAAATAAAATGGAGTTTTAAGCTCAGGCCTGTCTGTTGACAGAGTTCAAGTCCTTAGCCACACTTTTTTACAAGTTCTAAGAGGCAACTGTGCTGTATTACAGGAAGGTGTTCTAAAATGCAAGGCTTGCCTCTAGGTGACTTTACCGACCTCAGAGGGACAGGAGAATGGAGTGGGAAGAGAAGCTGGCACTGAGGCAGAAAGCTAGCAGGACTTTAAAGTGAGTTAGGTTACTTACTCAGGGCCGAATAGTGAACAAGCTAAGAGTCCAGCTGTGGAAATGAGGCAGGGAGCTAACAGGACTTTAAAGTAACCGCCTGGTAGGAAGCAAACAGGCAATGCACCTTTTGGTGTGGAGTGGGGGAAAGAAAGCCAGTGGTTATTCAAAGAAGCAAGCCGATGCACTCCTCTAAACAAAAAGCCGATGGTTAATTAAAGCTGCAAGCCGACTGACTCACTCCCTGAGATAAGCAAACAGGATATGCACAGAAACCGGGAGGGCTCCACGAGAGTAAAATGCTTCCTTTGTGCAGAGTGCCTCTGTGGAGTGATCATCTCTGCAGTCTGTGTCTGCATTTCTTTCTTACAATAACTATTATTTTAGCCTTCAAATGAACCCATGTGTGATTTCCATTTGTATTCAACCAAGACCCTAAACTAGCAGGTGAGAGCAGAGACCCATTAGATAAAATGAGTATAAACGCAGATCCCTGTGGTCTAGAGAATAAACATGTGCGGAAGGTATGAAAGATCTACTGGGCCAGATCTAGGATAGAGCTTCATAGGACCAGGAACTAGGATACAGGAAAACCAGGATCTAGGAAGAGCTACATACTTACTTAAAAGACAAGATAGGAAGAAAATCCCAAAGTGAGTAAAAGCAATAAAGAATATTATTCATTGGTTTCAAATTCAGGTAAATGGTTTAAAAACTTTCCCTTGATTATTTTTGGTCTTTGAGCAGTCCACATATTGCAGTTTTGGACAGAGAGTTTGTGTGGCCAAGACACACTCAGAGTCATGCAATAAAATGCAATCAGGTCTGTAGCATCCCAAATTACTTGGCAGAGGCAAAAGTAAACTTTTCCTGGGAAACCCACCTGTAGTTGAATATTTAAAGAGTTCCCAGAGATGAATTCACAATATCAAATTACATGACAGAGAAGGAAATAAACCCCTGCCCTCCAGTAGTCAGCAGACACTACCAACAAGAAAACTAGTTGTAAAAAGATACCAGCTGTTGGTATTATCAGTAAAAGTTCCAAGCAGATATTTTATATACTCAAAGAAATAAAACAATTTAGAAATGTACAAGAAGAAAATTGGCTTTGCAAAATGGCTGCTAATATTTTTAAAAGACCCAAGAAAATTAAAATTAATTTAATGTTAATAAAGGGCTCATGGAGGCAGAGATGTAAATTAATAAACTCAACAGTAGTTCTTAAGCAATCACCTGGCAGCTGGTTGTGGTGGCGCATGGCTGTAATCCCAGCGCTTGGGAGACTGAGGCAGGAGGATCTCTGTGAATTCGAAGCCAGCCTGGGCTACAAAGTGAGTTCAAGCCCAGCTTGAACTGCAGAGTGAAACTCTGTCTCAAAGAAACAAGAAATAAAAAAATAAAAAGATTAATAAAAAAGTCGCCCAGAATGTACAACAGTGCAGCAAAAAGAGGAAATATATGACTGAAAAAGTAAACAAATTAGATAATGAGAATGAAAGAGCAATGCAGGAGAGATTTACTGATTGATGCTAGGGGCAGGCCATCTCTTCCACGAAATGCGAACAACTGGATATATGGACTGAAGCTCTCACTCTGTGAAAGTTTCCCTTCACCACTACCTTTAAGAATCACATGTACGTTAGACTGCAATGTTTATTCCAGAATAACATGCAACCCAGCTAGAAAACAGGACCATGATATACACCTAAAAATAAATGAATTAAATAAAACTCTGGGTGTAAATTCAGGGTGAGGGGGAGAATGTAAAAGTGGGGATACCATGAGACATTGAGGTATACATTCAAAATTGATTACTCCCTCCTTTAGGTATGCGGGAGTCTTTCTTGATTATACGTTCTATATAATAATGGACTGTTCTGTGCATGTCTGATTTATTTTTGCAGATTAAATAACTCCTGGATCTGAATGCCATGATGAAGACTTCATGAGCCAGAGGCAGCTGTTTAAGGAGAAATAGTTGTTGGCAGGTAAAAGAGAGGAGGGCTTTACACCTAAACTTTGCTTTGCTTTGTAGGAAAATTTTTCAATTGGCCTTGAAAGTCCTCCCACTTTGTCATTTGTAGTTCTCAAGGATAACTGCAGGAATTCAACATCCCAAGACAAAGAGGAAATGACCAGAATAGCTTGATCCTACTCAAGCCGCTTCAAAACAGAATGTCCTTCAGCCCTGTAGTGCAGCATGTCATATCACTCTAGAGCAGAAAGCCCAGAGTGCTTCTTATCAGGCTTCTCATCGGGGTCCCCCAGAGTGATGCAAGTGAGGTATGTGCAGGTGAGCTTCCATTCATCCCAGACGGCATTCCTAAATCTTGGGGGAATGAGCACCCCCTGTATCTCAGACCTCTGCTATCCCTTGTGGCACAGTGAACTTGATTCTCACTGCTTTGTAATTTTTTTTTGTTGAGAAGTAAGAGATAAGGAGCCTCACAGATCATCTCTGTGTGCTGTTGATTCTGCAGAACAACCGAGATGGCTGAGTCTATGATCAAGCAAAAGGAAGCATTCATCATAGGCTTGCTCTGTTATCAAATCTCTCTTGCATTGGCCCAAGTCTTACAGATTGCACAGTAAACGTACCAGAGTAACAGTTTCAAGTGAAATATATATAAAGTCTCAGTGTCCAAAGAGGCCTGAGCATTGCAATTCTTTCTTCATGATGGACAATAGAGGTGCATGAGTTTGCTTCTCAATTTAGAGGAGGTATTCCAACATACTCCAGTGCTCTGGAGTACCTAAGCTCACCAATATGGCATGGCAGGTCTCTAAACTTTTGCAACTTTTACATTGGTCTGGCATGCATGTGTCATGCTGAGGCATTTAATGTGCTTTATAGTCCTAGTCGCTAAGAACAATCAGCATATCTTTACTACAACAGATCAGCATGCTATCAAGATGTTTAAGGTCCTTCCATAATATTTTGTGATAGAATACAAGCTGCCTATGTAGGCTTGCAATAAAATGATAGAAAGCAGGATACATATCCCTATGAGATAGGACAGCAGAAGGGTATTTCTGACCCCATTGCTTGAAGGTGAACTGCATCTATTTGTCTCTGCTGAGGATTCCTTACCACCCCTCTGGATGAACTTTTATTCTCAGCATCCCAGGAGCTGCTCTTGCAGTCTGTGATGAAAGCCTGCCAAGACCCATGCACATTTTCTCTCTGTCCCCAGTCTACATTCAAACCCATGCTCGCCCATAAATGCACGTACATCTGTCTCTTCTGTGTTGATCCTTTAAATCACCTACAGTTCTTTTCATATTTTCTGCAGTTCTTCTTGTTCTATTTTCTGGGGTGTTGTATTTACTTTTTTTCTTGACCCTTATTCAAAACTCTTTGCTTTTTGGGGGGAGGGATTGAATCCCAACATCTCAGGAATGCTCAGCAAGTGCCCTTTTTAAAAGATAATTTATTTTGACTCTGAAAAGTTTCTAAATATTTTCACTGAAATATATTCATTCTCTAATTCACTCTGTGTGGTTAATCATGAAATATTTCTTACATTTCTGAGGATAAAGATAAGCGTTTATATGATTGTTATTTGAAATTTTCTCTTTCCTTTGTTATGTCTGCCTGCCTCAGTTTCTTTTGTTTCCATTAGTTTCCTGCTTTTTTATTCTCTCTCTCTCTCTCTCTCTTTCTTTCTCTAATTAGAGATTCTATCCATACTCTGATGAACCTTGACTGTGGGTTAGTGTTCATTTCTAAAAGTGAAACAGTAAAACCCTATTGAGTACCTAGAAACAGGGTCCTTACTTATCAGCAGGTTTCATGCGAAAAGCCAGTCAGGGCACCTGGCCTTTGATGAGGGACACTCAAACATCAGTATAGGGAAACATAAAATCACAAGATGGCAGTACTTTGGCCCAGGCTGTGGGATGAAGGGGATCTGGGAGCAGTGGGTTCTGTGTCAACAAAACCCCAGCACAGGTGCATTTCCTGATACCCTAATATAAATAACTTCTGTAGTCAAGGTCAGTGCTGACCAGTGTAGATAACTTATATAACCAGGCTCATTACTGGCACATGACTGCCTTTGTGTACTTTGTATAAATGTAGACTAAGCGGTGGAGGATTGTGGATTGAGGGGAACATGAAGGAGCTCAGGACTGCTGCTTTCATGAGGAGGCTAAGGGCCTAAGGACTATTGCGTATGTATAGCACCAGAGAGCTGCAGTACCAACTAAGCAGATGGACTATGGTTAAGCAGCTGAATGAAAGATGTGAGATATTTCTGTGACTCTCTGCATCTCTTTTCAGACTACCTGAATCTCAAGTGAATCTCCCCAGCCTTGTGGAAATCTATCTTTCTGGAAAACTTCGCTTCTTCAAAGAAGAATATTTAAGTTTTCTATGGTAGGATAGCTGCCTACTTGTTCTATGCCGAAGTCAGTACAGAGGTGATGAGAGACAATTTTTCACCACTTTCTGGCATTTCTGAACATCTGGCATCAACTTTGCTTTTGAACTCTCTTGTCAAGAATGTTTTTACAGCTGTGAACCCCGGGTGATGGAGACAATGTCTCTTTGTAGGTCAGAGACAAGATTTGTTTCCTATCCAGGATAATAAAAATAATATCTCTCCTGGGGCAAAGGTTGATTGGGTTGGTAGTAAAACAGAACTTTCTAAGCTCCTGGGTTATTAGCTCTGACTCAAGCCTGTTGCCTCTGCAACAGGTAGCAGCCACTCTAAATCACTTTTGGGGATCTTGGGATGGAGGATTGGGGGACACTTACAGACACACAAAGTTCATACAGCTGCTGCACTGAGAGCATCACAGTGCTTCGTCTCTGATCCAGTGGACAAACGTTATTTGCCTATCTGTCTTCTGGTGGCATACATGGAATTGCAGTCTGGCAAAGTCTCGTATTATTGATAGCTCTGAACAGGAAGAATGGAGTCACTGACTATTTCAGATGATGCATCCCATGCATTCTCTTTGTTTTCCAACCAGAGTCTCATCTTCACTCTTAATGTGCTTTGCAGTCCCAGTTTACTTTCTTAGAATCATCTATTCATTTCCTCTCAGGGAGCAGATTGCCTGCCTGCTGGTGTCTTATCCACTATT
>RJWT010010539.1:0-24087 GCA_004365215.1 Cuniculus paca
GGGGAAAAAAATAATCAGACCTTTGAGGGATGACTGGATATGCATGCTAATTCTAGGAATCCAAAGCATCATTGTGGTCTTCCAGTAAGTGTAGCTTATGGAGGTCAGGTGATCGATGGAGTTCTAGCCAAGTTTCAACTCAGTGTTCCCAGTGGGTCCCCAAATCCATCCTGTGGTCATTTCCTCAGTTCTACAATGCACAGTTGGGGTATATGTACATAGTACTTGGCAGAATCTTCATGTCAGATCCCTACCCCAAGGACTAAGGGATATCATGGTGTGAAAACTCAGAGGAAAACCTTTAGAATTGCTTCTACTTGGGAAAATAGAAAATGAAAAATAATATTGTATCTCTGGAGGGACTGTGAAGATCAGTGCCATCAACAAGGATTTGAAAGATGCAAGGTTAGTGGTTCCTATTACATCCCAATTTAACTTTCTTGTTTGTCCAGTGCACTAGATGGATGAATCTTAGAAAATGACACTGAATTATAATACCAGAAACTTAACCAAGAGGTGACTTCAATTACAGCTGCTATACCAGATGTGATATCTTTGAGAAGATTAACATATCTCCTGGTATCTGGTACACAGCTACTGATTGACAATTGCTTTTTTCTCCATATCTATCCATATGACCCACCAGAAGTAATTTCCTTTTAGCTGATAAGGCCAATCATACACCTTCACTGTCCTACCTCAAGGGTGTATCAACTCTCTAGTGTTGCATCATCATTTAGTTTATAGGGATCTTGATAGCCTTTCTCTTCCACAGTGTACTACATTGCTCCATCACTTGCTGAACTAATTCTTTTACCGGCTGTCAAAACTTACAGCTATTAGCTGAGAAGCTAAAGGGTTTAACAGCATCCCCCATAAAGAGGTGTTCTTCACTTGAACTGTCACAGGCCACCTGCCCATGTAAACTCTTATGATTAAAGGAAAATGTTTTCAGGGGCTCACAGACACAGGTGCAGATGTTTCAGTGATGGCTTCATCTCAGTGGCGTCTCCGTGTCCTACCATAGCAGCAGTCACTTCCTGGGTGGGGCTTGGGTCGCCCAGGCAGGTGATGCAGAATGCCGCACCTCTGCTCTATGTAGGCCCTGATAACTTTAAGGGAGGCTTTCAGGCATTTATTGCAGGGATCCCAGTCAATTTGTGGGGCGGGGATTTGCTGAAAGAATGGTAGATTCAATAGAAAGATGTCCAAACCTGTGGCAGTCTATCAGAGGATAAAAGGGAAGATCCTGGCTATGAGACAAATTTTTAACGGGGGTCATTGTGGCTCCTCTCCATCCAAAAACTGCTTTCTCTTTAAAATAGAAAACTGATGTTCCTGTTTGGGTGGATCAACGGCCCCTACCAAAGAAGACTATTGGGGGGACATTAACTAGATTTACCCAAAACCAGGCTAGACAATTGCTACCCCTGGGCGTTTGGCTCAAGATCAGAATTAGTTGCTATAATTACCATATTAGAATGTATGCTGGCAGAACCCGCTAACATTTTATGTGACTGCACCTATGTAGTTAATGTCACTAATTGCTTGGAGACAGCCACTGTAAAAAGCACCCCAGATCCTCCTCTGTTCAATTTGTTGTTATGATTGCAGAAAGTCATTTGGAATAAGACTGCCTCTTTCTATGTGGATCATGTGCACTATAACTCCAGTCTTTCTGGACCACTAGCAGAAGGAAATCATCATGCCAAGAGACTCATGGCCTTGACTTTTCAGCAGGTTTCTACATTCTTATTTCTATCAGAACACTTGAGCCCTTACCTCTGACGTTAACCTTTCCAGATCACAAGCACACCATATTGAATAACCTTATCCAGCACGCCAAACTTTACCTACATCAATTCCATTAGAAGGCTGTAATACCCGAGGCCGCCAGGCAAATGGCCTGTGGCAAATGGATGTAACATATATCCCAATCTGGCAGATTTCAGAATGTGCATGTTAGTATAGATACTTATTGTCATTTTATGCATGCTACCTGCCATGCAGATGAGACCGTGGGGCATATGTGGCAATGTTGTCTCTCAGCACTTGCAAAAATGGGAGTACCTAAGAAAATAAACCAGATAATGGTCCTTCCCATACAAGTGGGAAGTTTTCAAACTTTTTTTTATTAAAAAAAGAACTTTATTGGAAGGCACTGTTACCCAGAGTCACAGCAATGACATCGAGGCACCACCCCTGCTCCCATCTCCAATCCCCCCCATCTACCCCACCACAGGTGGCAGCTGCCAGGGGGTGACACTGCCTCCCAAACCATTACTCATTTTTTTCCTTAAAAATAAGACTAAGAAATGATAATCTTGGGCTAATAACAAGACCATCGTAAGTGGGAGAATAACATAGAAAATCGTGCTAGAAAAGGACCCTAAAGGTTCCCACGTTTAGAAGAGGCCTAAGAGACACGTCTGTTCTGTGGTCTTAAAAGTCCCCATGAAAAGCAGGATAGTTATAAGCACAGCCTTGGTTCAGGCTCTTTCATGAGATGGTCGGAGCTACATCCAGCTGCCGTCACTGCCACAAACAAAACAGCACAAATTCTAAAATGTCTTTTTAACATTGGAACCTTAGGAAATTGGATTTCTAAATTACCAGGAGCCTATATGGTTCCTTTTTAACCAAAAACAGGCAATTTGTTTTTAGTGTTAAAAAAAAGGAAGAAGGAATCATTTCCTTTCTTTCATCGACTTTTTGGGGATAATAGGTCTGCCTGTGGATAGTCACCTGTAAGACACCTAAAAGACACATTTTCCCAAGTCCTTAGCAAAATTCATCAGTAGGAAAAAAATCATTCAGGAAAAGTAAAATTTTGCTTTAAGTAGATAAAGTGCTATTTATATGCATTAGAGCAAGCCACCCACTGTTGAATTTTAAAAATTTGAATTTAAAAAACCAATCACAATAGAATTGAACACCGAATAGGGTGGTTTGAATGAGGTACTATTTTGACATTTTGGTCTCCGAAGGCGTTTCCCCAATATCCAGTGTCTTCAACAACCGGAACAGGTCTGCGGCTTCTCATATCCTACTAAATTCAATACAGAAGGCTGCACTTCGATAAACAAGTCCTGCACATTAATAATTTTGGTACAGATCAAGGACTGGAGAAAGACACACACAAGATGCACCAAATGATTCTGCACATACTTATCCTTAATTTGTTCACAAGCAGAGATGCAACTTGATATATAAAGGTGAATAAATTCAGGAGGTAGATCAGCAGCTGTAGTCAGTCGGTTTATAACTTCCACTGAGTGTAAGGACATGTCCATGACGACCAGCACAGAGAAATACTCAGTGATCTGGCGGGGGAGGGGGAGCTGCATTAATTTCAGCAACATTTCTGTAGCAACCAGAGGCTTGTTTTCCATTTGGTCTGGAAGTTTGCCTGGAGTGAGGCCAAATATGATGAAGGAGTCTGGGGTCTTTCTGCAACTCGCCAAGGAGAAGATAAGGGGCTTTTGAAGGCTTTGGCCTTGATTCGCTTGATCTCCACCTGGTGCTGTTCTTCACACACGGATTGATCCCGCTGAATCGCGTGGTCGGGCTCCGTGGGAGTGAGCCAAGCCAGTTCACCTTCTCAAATATGCAGCGGAGGTGGTGGCCGGGTAAGCTCTAGCCGGAAACGGCTTTCGATAGGTGGTTTGGGCCCCCTGACCACAGATTCTGTGATCCGAGAGGCCACGGGGCTGCCACATCCAGAATTAGAAGAATTCGGGGCTGGGTCGCTGAGAACGCTTGGGAAGCTGGGTTTGCCCTGCCTTGGCAGTTTCACTGGCGTTCTGCCAAGGCTAAGTGGACCCCACCTATGTCCGCGGACTGGCCTGTGTTCCCCACGTCCATCAGCGCGCTGTGGTGCAGGATCTTTTAGAACAGCTGTCTTGGGGGTGCCAGCATCAGCTGGGAAAGAGAAAACTTTTCTGGTGGAATTAGAGGAGGTAAAAACCTGAGTGTGCTGGGCGCTGGGGTCATGGGCAGCGCCCATGGTGGGCAGCGCCTAGTGCAGGACTGAGCAGGTGGCGGCCAGTGGCTCCACGCAGCGCATCTCCCACAGCAGGCAGAGCGCCTTGAGCTGCTGCACTGTGCCGGGTGGCAGGTCAGGCTGCTACAGCAGCATCAGAAGCCCCGAACCCAGGCGGAAGTGGTCGGCCTTGCTAAAGTAGTGGGGGAAGGCGGTGGACAGGCCCTTGAAAGTGTGGCCGCCGCTGCCCACCTCCTCTGAGATGATGCTCAGCAGGTGGGAGAGCTCCTTCCGGCTCAGGCTCATCCTGGCCCAGGGCGACCCACTCTGTCCCTGCTGCCGGGCCCCACCGGGCTGCTTCTGGTGGTGGCCTCCTGGGGTCCCCTCTGCTCCATGGTGGTGAGCTGGCCAGACACTGCGCTCACCCGCCGGCTGGCATCAACCTCGCCCGCCCACCCTGCTTTCCAGCAAGAGGGGCCCTGGCACCCAAGAGCTCGGTCCTCACGGCCGTAAAGCCTTTCAAAGATTTTTGCAATAATCGAATGTTATTTATTCTACTGGAATTGCTTATAATCCACAGCACAAGCTACTGTTAAGTGTGCTCACTTAATGTTAAAAAAGGCAATTATAAAAATTAAAAGGAGGAATAAGTCATGATAAGTCACAAACTTGCCTTGATCTTGCAACATTTACACTTAATTTTTTGAAGCCTGTTAGTGATATAGATAGCAACTTGGCAGGATGACATGGGTCAAAAGTACAAGAGCAGGGAAAAAGGAGAATGCATAAGTGTTACAGTGGTCCCCAGAATTGGGGAAACAGAAGGGACCAGTTACCCTGGGGGCAGGGGTTTGATTCTATCATTGCAGGAAGTAGACAGATAGTGTGGGTACCGGTTATGGTTTGTGTCTGGATGCTGCCCCAAAGCCTCATGTGGTCATGGGAGAGGGCTTCTAGAGTTTGTGACTGATTTGTAGTCCAATGCTGGGATTACGGGTGTGACTGCTACTCCTAAATAGAAGTGGCCAATATAAGAGACAGAGTCTTCTCTTGTGCTCCTCCCCTTTTGTTCTTGTTTTTGCTGTCTTCTACCACCATGGATGTAGTCCCTTTGCCATGTGCCACCCTGCCTTGTAGCCAGCTGATATGAACTGAAACCTCCACAAACTGTAAGCTAAACAAACCTTTCCTTCCTTAATTTTAGGTGTTGCATATTTTGTCTCAGCAATGAGAAAAATGTAGCCAACACAGTACCTTCTAGGAGCATGAAATCATGGAGGAATTCCCACCCATGAGGTGCCTGTGGTGGTGGAACTTGACTCTGCTCTCCTCACCAGTGAGAATCTCCTTCTAGATGACAATCTTTTGCCACTCTAATTACTTGCTCTCATGTCTGAGTAAATGAAAGCAAGGTGAGTCAAATGCTCAGGGCTCCATCCACTAGAGATGAGAGCCTCCTAGCCCCTCTTTCCAAATTAATGATTTTTTTCCCCTTTAATCCTTGTTTGTCCCCCTGTCAGGGACAAACTGGTAGACTGGTTTCCTACATGTGACTATATCCTGTTTCAGGGGCTAAGATAATGTTCTGCCTGAATAGTCAGAGGCTTGGAAAGAATAAGGTTGGAAAATTGTGACAAAAAACATTTGTAGTACAGAAATGTGGATTGACCTCTCCAGATGTGTGAAAGATGTGAAGATATTTGTGTCTCATATAACTACTCACCAAAAGGTGACCAGTAGAAGAAGACTTTAGTAATCAAGTAGAGAGAATGACTTGTTCTGTAAGTAGCAGTCAGTATCCTTCCTCAGCGACTCTGTCATTGCCCAGTGGGCTCACAAACAAAGTGGCCAGGGTGGCAGGGATGGAGATTATGGTTGGGTTGAGCAACCCAGACTCCCACTCACCACGGCTGATCTGGCTACAGCGATTGCTGAATGCCTAGTCTCCCAGTAGCAGAGCTCAGCACTGAATCTCAGATAGGGCACCATTCCTTGGGGTGGTCAACCTGTGACCTGGCTAGCAAGTTGATTAGATTAGACCACTTCTGTCATGGAAGGGGAAGCACTTTATTCTTACTGGAAAAGCCACTTGTTTCAGGTCTGGATTTGCCTTCCTTACACGTAATGCTTGTGGCAAAACTACCATCAATAGACTTGAAGGGTGCCTCATCCACCATCATGGTATCCACGTAGAGTTGCTTCTGATCAAGAAATGCATTTCATGACCAAAGAACTGTGGCAGTGGCATTTTCTGGTCTTACCATGTTGCCAAAAATTCAGAAGCAGCTGGAGTCATGGAAGGGTGAAGTAACCTTTTAAAGATCATCAGGTCACTCATGCATGGATGATAAAGATGATAATGACTTTGATGTTGGCCGTGTGAGCCAAAGTTTCTGTGACAGTGAAATGGAGCAAGAATCGACCAATACAGACACAGGGAATGCAGACCTTCTTGATTCAGATGACAAAAAACCAACAGTGTGAGTACATATTTGCCTGGTCAAAATGGAGCAAAATTGTCATGCAATCAAATGCAATGATCCAGTGTTAGAACTAGGTCCAAAAATATAGTGAGAGTCTTGACGGGGTGAAATCTACTGGACATAATGCCAGTACTACCATTGAATTTTGAAAATTGTTTGTAATGAAGTGCTACAAAATGTTGTACAAGTACACAAATGCTGAAATACAAGTAAAATGGTCTGTGTGCACCAATAGCCATACTCAAAAATGTATTTATTATGACACCTCACTAATTGAACAGAAAGCATTCATAGGTCTGCTGTACTTAGCAGGACTTTCTCATGGTCATCACAGGAATGTAAAAGACATGGAAAGGCCATGGGCGAGGGCTTGAAGTTTGTAGAATAACGATGATGCAGAAGAGATTTGGTTTCCCTCAGAGTTGTCCAAGCTTTGATGACAAAACCACCTGCCAAGAAAGAAAAATAACCGATAATCTGGCTGCTGTCTACTCATGGTTAAGGATATTTGTGGGTAATTGTCAAGTGACTTACACATCATCTGAATACATGACTATTGAGGAACGTCTTGCAGCATTTCATGGTCACTGTTGCTTCAGGTAGTATATTCCTCTTTCCCCTCCCCAAAATAATTCAAAATATGGAATAAAAATTTATGCCCTTGAAGATACACTCATTATGCTTTCAGTTTATAAATTTATCCTGGAACTCAGCCACCAGGTCCTTATTCATGTAGTAATAAAGCAAATGATATTGTGAACAGACTTGTTGCTTGCATCTCCCAAACTAATAGGAACGTAACATTCAACAATTGATTTACCAGTTTCCAACTGATGCTACATTTGCTAACACAGCACACGTTGACCAGCACAGAAACTTTATGCAGGAACAAAGCAGAATTTCCAAATGAAATATTGCAATTGCAAAACGGAATTGTGTAGTTTAATCTTTGGATTTCAGAAAGCTATAACATTGGCCTCATATAAGGCAAAGAAAAACAAACTGGTAGTGCTTATGCCATTATTTCACTGTGCTAGAAATGTTGATAGGGAAACCTTGACAAAATGGAAGCCTGAGATGATAACTTTCTACAACAAAACTAAAGGCAGAGTAGATGATATTGATGAGTTATGTAGCAACTATGTTGTCACTAGAAACACAAAGTGTTGGCCAATGGTTATGCTTTACTCAATCCTAAATATGTGCAGCATATTTTCTTTGATAGTGTACAAAGAAAATAACAAGTGCAAAGTATCGTGGAGAAATTTTCTTAGAATATTGGGACTGGAACTCATCAGAGCTCATTCACAGCAGCAGAAAAACAAAATATTTCTTCCCAGGGAACTACACAAAAAATTGTGGAGCACACCAGTGAGCTGACAGGTAAACAGGCAGGTGCAGCATCACAGGAAAATCAAAAAGATGTCAACTGTACCTAAAAGAAAGGTCAGGCAAATAAAACATATATGCTCTCAGTATAAGTGATACTTGTGCATGGAACATGCAACTGTCATGTGCGAAGACTGACTTGGATGTGACAGTTGAAGCAAAGATTATTTCTGCAGTAGACCTTTATATTTACAGTGCAGTTCACACAGGTGTTTATTTCTGATGTGATCTTTTATGTTTTGTAGGAAAGTAAACAGCCGATGTGAAAATGTTGAGGTCTATTCCAAACACTCATTACATATTTGATATTTTATTTTATTGATATCTTATTTTCCTGCTAAGCATATATTATACAACATAGTAGGAAGCTCCTGACAAAACAGTAGACAATAGAGATGAAAAGAAGGGCCTTCCACATAAGAAAGGAAAACTAAGCACACGTCCTGCCAGTATGAGACATGTCCACAGAAGATGCAGCTGTCATGTATAGAGACTGTCTTGTAAAGACTAGTTTTAGGAGGTTGGGTGCTAGGCTAAGGGCCCTATACTAAGTAATAAATGTGGGTATTAAATGTCCATGTTAGTGCACCTTTATGACAAATTAGTGTTATGACTGTTAGGGCCTGTACCTTTAATCTTTACAAATTTTAATTCTTCTTTTCTTCAATCATGCTGTTTAGAACACAATATTCATTTACTAGGTTTGTCTAAATGATTAAAGAAAATCACTAATCTTTTTCTTGAATTTGTTTAAGGGAAGCAAATTTTTAATACTTTTTTATTAACTAAATTTAAGATTCTTTTAAAGGAAAATGCCTGGAAACTTTGAGAAAATTGGGAAAATGTCCCAAAGATTTCAGTTTCAGGAAGAATGACATTATTCTCATAGAATTTAGTCAAACGGCCTTAATTATTCAGATGAAAATGACAAATCTGGATAATAGGATAAAATACCATGCCAGGATGGTCAATAAAATAGAAATTCTAGAGGACTAAAGGCATAAATGAACGATTTTAAGATGTTTCATGCATTTAGCTTAATTCTTTCAGATACACTTTTCTCAAAAAATAAATTGTACTAAATAATTTATTTGACTTAAAGTCTTAATGTTATACCTGTATCCATTAACAATAAAATTATTCATTTTATGAAATACATCTTATTTCTAAATATTCTCTGTTCAGTATATATTAATGTTGTTAAAGAATGTGTTTTGTCATTTTTTTCCCAAAGTTGATGGACTTGGTAACATTTACTAGGGCAGTAACTGAAGTGAGACTATTGTGAATATTAGTGTTTTCATCTTATGGGTTTATTGGTTGAAACTCAAGACGTGACCAGTACATATGTGTGGTGGACAGTCTGACCGCTAGGTGGTGGTGTGTTCAGGTCACGGATGAGGCAGGGGATAAAAAGGTGATGATCAACAACCATGTATATACGTGTGAAAAACGATTCTGTATAAGGAAAACAAACTCTGCTTCAGAGATCAGTAGAGCATAATATACAAACTTAGTAGAAGACTTTTTAAATTCCTGTTTTCGAGAATGAACTCTACAGATAGGTGACCTGGAGCAGTTATTAAAAATTAGACATTTTTGTCAAACCAATCTGGATTTTAATTTGGTTCTTTCATTTGCTTCCTGTCTTCTTTTGAGCAGAGTGTGCTGTTGTATTCTCAGAAATAGCATAGCTCAATCTTCTATTATGGTAGCTCTTTCTTTTCCATTAATGTCTTCTCTGTACTCTTTCCATTTTTAACTTTTTTTTTTTTGGTGGAGAAAGGAACATATGTACTTGACATTTAGGGACTACTAAACACGTGGCATGTGAGTATGTGTTTATATACACACACTGAGTATATCTATATCATTGATATCTATATCTATATCTCACAATGCCTGATGCTGGTAGTATGTATTCAATAAACATTTGCTTACTTAGTACAATATAAATTTAGCTTAATTTGATGCACTCATAAATTGGACTCTATTCTATTTAATATCCTTGCACTATCATGTACTGTATTTATGAAAAGAATGAATACAGTTCAAATCTCAGAAGTTGTGTGGCATCACTGAGACCCATAGCTCAGGATCGTTGGAGAAAGCACGGCTACAGCAGTGCCTCAGCTCCAAAATGCCTCACAAGCCCACATTCTCAGCCAGCTTTCAGTGCACTCTGCTTTCTCTTTCTCTGTGCTTGTGCTTGTTTATTTGGGGTTTGCTTGTTTCTCATGATCACAGAATCACTAGAAGATACCTAAGTATGACATTAATATTACATTCAATTCTTCCAAGTGGACAAATACTTTTATAACTGAGTGGACTATTTTCTTTTTTGTCATAAAATACACATATCTCCTTCCTTCCTCTCTCTTAGTTTTTATATAATTTAGATCATGTTATATACTTTTATTTTGTACAAGTCGTGTTAGAAAAATATGGTGAGCATTAAAATAAAAAATATTACTTTGAAACTTACATGTTTGCAGTACATAATGAACACATTCCTTGTGGGGAGTTGGTAGATGTACATAATGACTCTTAATTTCTTTTTTATCCCCCTTTCCTCACCCCCATCCCTCTTCCCTCTTTCTATCTCTTGGTCCCTGTGGTAGATTCACTGATGGTCAACTTGTAATGCCCAGCTGAACTGAATCAGTGAGGTTCTGGGTGAGGAAGACCCATCTAAGCATTGTTGCTGGAATGGTATAAAAGGAGAACAGGAGGTGAAGATTGTATGCTGCTGATTTTCCTGGAGAAGCTTGCCACAGGTGCTTTTCCTGATACAAAGCCAAATTCACCTGTTCTTATTGTCAGAGGAGTTCAGGTCATCGCTGTCACCTGGGTTGGCTACTCTTCTCTTTGGGGAGCTCTGGTCTTCTAGTCTTCACCTTGAGCTCACTTCATGGCTCCAGGACAGATGCCTTAGCCTTCTGGCACAGATCCTTCACCTCACCAGTGCAGACTGTGTAGCTTCACCACTGGCCTTTGGGCCTTTCCAGTGCAGATCCTCGATACAGACTTACATGAGCCATTGTCATGGGCTGTGTGCCTCTGGCTGGACTCAGGGAGGACATTGTCATGACTTTAGGTCTTCGATTAGACTTGAATGGGACATCGCTGTGGGAACCAGGGACTCAGCTGGATTCTTTAGGTCTGTAACATGTGGACTGCATTTGACTTTTTTTGGCAAATGTTATAAAATAATCCTATAAATTATGTGTCCTGTATTAAATCTATTCCCTTGCAAACCCCAACTATAACAATTCCCCTTCCTATTTGCAAAAGATCTATCTCGCTTTTTCCCATTATCTATCTTTTATTTTGCTCTATTTTTATTTTGGGTTTCTCATATAAGAGAAACCATGCAATATTTAAACTTGTGTTTTGGATTTATTTAACTTTAGGATCTCGAGCTGCATCCCTTTTCCTACAAATGACTCAAATTTATCTTTATGGCAGAGTAGTGCTCCATTGTGTGCAAATACCACCTATTCTTTATCCATTCATCTGTTGATGGACATACAGGCTGCTTCCAAGATCCAGCTATTTCAAATTGTGTTGCTATAAACTGGGTGTTATGGTTTGTAGGTGCCCCCCCTAAGCCTCATGTAGTTGTGGAAGTGGCTGAATCTAGTGTTAGTGATTGGTTTGTTGTCTAGTGTTGGGATTGTCAGTGTGAGTGTTGCACCCGCCCCGGGGTGGAGCCGACATACAATGTAAGGTCCAGAAGGAGGTGTGCTTTTCCCTCTTTTGCACAGTTCGCTCTTGCTGCTTGCAGCCATCATGAATGGCTGCCCCTCAGCCATACCACCCTGCCTTGGAGCCAGCTGAGTATGAACTGAAACCCCCAAAACTGTAAGAAATAAACCTCTTCTTCCTTCACTTTGGGCATCAGGTATTTTGTCTCAACAATGAAAAAAATGTAACCAACACACTGGGATATGCATGGATCACTGTAATATGATGTCTTTAACTCTTGTGGAAAGATACCTAGAAGGCAAATAGCTGGGTCAAGTGGCATTTCTAGTTTTAGTTTTTTAATGAGTCTCCAAGCCAATTGCCATAGTGGTTGTACAAGTAATTTTCTCCACTAACATTGTAAAAGCTTCCTTTTCCCCTGTCGCCCCACCAGTATTTCTTATTATTTAATTTCTTGACAATAGCCATTCATTCTGGAGTAAGATAGAACAAAGTAAGATAGAACAATTAATTTGTATTTCTCCAATAGCCAGAGATGGTGAACATTTTTTCATGTATTTATTAGTGATTTGTATTTCTTTTTCTGAGAAGTGTCTGTTCATTTCAGTTGCCCATGTTTTGATTTGGTCTTTTATTTTGGGGGGATCTAATTTGTTTGAGCTCTTTGTATATTCTAGATATTAGTCCTCTGTCTGAGGAACAGCTGGTGAAATGTTTTTCCCATCCTGTAAATTCTCTTTTCTTTGTGGGTGGTTTCCTTTGATGTGTAGAAACCTTATAATTTGACATAACCTCATTTGTTGATTCTTGGTACTATTTTTTCTTCAACTGGGGTTTGGTTCAGAAAATCTTTGCCTGTGCATATATCTTCAAGAGTTTTATCTAATTTATCTTCCAGCAGATTAAATGTTTCTGTTTTAATATTTAGATGTTTGGTTCATTTTGATTATAATTTAGTGCATGGTGAGAGATATGGGTCTAGATTGAATTTTCTACATATGAATAGATGGTTTTCCCACACTATTTGCTAAAGGGACTATCTTTCTTCCAGTGTAAATTTTGGCCCCTTTGTCAAAGATCTGGTCGCAGAATATGCCAGAAGTTTTCTCTCCATCCTCGTTTCTGTTCATTGATCCTCATGTCCATGTTTTTACTGTCTAACTTTTCCTTGTCAATGGGACACAACACTTGATACCAACAAAAGATTCACAGTTTGTAGAGATTTCAGTCCATAGTCAGCTGGCTCCACGGCAAGTGCATGGCAGAGGGGCACGCTGGAGAAGAAGGAGCTCATTATAGGGAAGTGGGAAGCAGAGAGATCAAGGGAGGAGAGACAGACCCTTCCTGGCCACACCCCAGTGACCGCTTCCCCCAACCAGGCTCCACCTCCCAACATCCCATTTAGCTATAACTCATCATGGACTAATCCATTGTGAGTATCACAGCCCCATGGTCCAGTCACCTCCCCAAAACCCCACCTATGAGTACTCGAGGCTTTGGGGAAATATCTAGATGTCACCCACTATATTTGCCAACAGTATTTTGTTTTTATCACTGTGGCTTTGGGGTATAACTTGAAGTCTGGGACTGTGATTTCTTCTGCTTTGCTTTTCTTGCTCAGGATTGATTGTAGCATTGCTTTCTATAGTTCTGTGAGGAATGATATTGATTTTTTATTGAGATTGTATTAAATCTGTATATCAGTTTTGGAATTATGGCCATTTTGACTATATTGGTTCTGCCTGTCCAGAACAGAGGACATCTTTCTATTGTCTGATGTCTGCTTTTATTTCCTTTTTCAGAGTGCTGTAGTTTTCACTGTAGAGGTCTAATTTTCTTGGTTATGTTAATTCCTAAGTATTTAATTTTTTTTAATGGTGTCATGAATACTTTTGATTCCCTGATTTCTTTTTCAGAGAGTTTATTATCAGGGTAGAGGAATGCTACTTATTTTTGTGTGTTGACTTTGTGTCTTGCTATACTACTGAATTTGGTTATTAATTCTAGGAGTTTTCTAGTGGAGTTTGGGGGTTTTCTCTGTAGAGGGTTGTTTTCTGCAAATAATGATAATTCAACTTCCTTTCCTGTGTATTCATCCCTTATAGTTCTTTCTCTTGACAATTTCTCTGGCTAATGCTTTGTGTACTAAAAAGATCTAACCACCTCTATTATTTTGGGAGGGGATGATGTAGCTCAACTGGTCCAGCATCTAATAGGAGTTTTCTGTTCAGAAAATCCTTGCTTATGCATAGAACTTCAAGAGTTTTACTTACTTTGTTTTCCCCCATATTCAGTGTTTCTGTTTTTATATCTATGTCTTTTAATTCATTTTGATTTAATTTTAATAAAGGGTGAGAGATATGGGTCTAATTTCATTTTTCTTCATGTGAACAACCAATTTTTCCACTACAATTTGTTAAAGAGGCTATCTTTTCCATAACATGTATTTTGTGTCTTTTTGACAATTTCATTATTTGTTGCTTTTTGTTTGCAGTATCATTTTTTTATTTCAAAGATGATAAAACCAAGGAAAATCAAACAGAATAAAACCAATCAGAACAAACCAGAGTAAGTGATACAGGACTTCACAACATTACAAAATCAACAATAGTTACCATAATGCCTTTTGTTGTCTTCAAAATAACTGCAGATACCTTCAGACACAGTAAAAATCGAACAGAACAGAATAGAATAGAAACAATAAAAACAAAACAATGGATATAATAAAAGACTTCAAAACAAGACAACAGTAAATCCAAAATGGCTACCATATCTTGCTATCTTTGAAATAGCTGCTCATGTCATTGGATATAACACAATCAAACAAAGCAAAAGAGAATAAAACTCAACCCAACAAAACAATGAACAATATAGGACTTCAAAACAAGAAAATAGGGAATTAACAATGGCTACCACCCTCAGAAGGAGACCCCCCCCCGATGCCATGCTGTGTACTGCTATCTTCTGAACAGATGATCAGACCAGTGGCCCTAGGCCTGCAAGGTCAGTGAAACATCAAAGCACCACAGGCATCCAATTGTGTTTCACCTCCATAGTTAACATAAAAGCCTGTGTTTCTCTAGATCAGCTGGTCACTTACGTGGTGTGCAGGGGATTTGTTTCCTGTTTGCCAGCCCACAAGCTGGAAGGGGCTGGGATCTGGCTGTACCCCTGCCAGGGGCAGCCGGCACATAGCACTGGTTGGGCGGGGCAGGGCTTGTTCTCTCCTCCTGTAGTCCATGATGGTGTAGACTCATGGGGAAAGGCTTGGCTCTGGGTGTCCCCTCTCTGACAGTGTTTGCAACTATCTTGCTCAGGATTTTTACATCTGTGTTCATCAGGGAAAGTGGCCAGTTTTCTTTTCTTCTTGAGTCTTTTCTTGTCTAGTTAGTATCTGGGTAATGCTGGCTAAAAACATACAAACCAAACCAAACCAAGGAGTTTGGCAGAAGTGTTCCCTACCTTTAAATTTCATAGCAAAGCTTGAGGTATATATTAGTTGTGCTGCTTTTTTCTGTGAATGTAATAAATTACATTGCTGGATTTTTAAAAAAAATCACATTTTATTCCCAGATGAAATATTTCTTACAATGTATTATATGCTTTATAAATTTTTTTCAAATTGTAATTTTTATTTACTATTTTTGTATATATTCTTTAACCATATTGATATTTTTCTTTTAATATCATCATCTAGTGTTAGGGTCAAAGTTATGACTATTCAATTTTTTTTATTATTTTAGAAAGCAAAACAGAAAAAAATTATAGAAATAATATAGAATTTCAAAAAAATAAAAACAAGAGTAAGAAATCTACACTAGTTAATACATTCCATATTGTTATCTTAGAGGTAGTTATTCATGACTATTCAGTTTTATCATTGACTTCAATTTAAGTTTGAATTCAATTATTTTTCTTTTATGAGATATTTTTGTTCTTCATACATTACATCATATAGATTGTACTATATGATATATAAATGATAATTTGGAAAGATTCTGGATTTTGTTCAGTGCACACAACTTCAAATTTCCCCACATCCTCAGCAATATTTGTGATTTTCTGGTTATTTTTCTTCCCTTTCCTCCTTCTTGCCTTCTCCTCTCTTCTTCCTTTCCTCTCCTTTCTTTTCTTTTCTCTCCCTCCCTTCCTTCCCAGACAAGTGAGCTAATAGATATGAGACAATATTTTATTGTGGCTATTTACCCAGTTTTAAAGGTGAGGCATGTCTGCTGCATCTAACTATTTTCTTGAAAAAGTATATAAACCAGTACACAAAAGGCTCAGTTTCTTCCAGGGTGGTGGAATTCTTTTCACATTTATTCAAATATAAATTTTCCATCAGTTCAGTGTTTGCCTCTCAAAAGTAAGCTGCCCATTATCATGTACTGGCAAATAATTTATTACTTGAACACCTGATTAAGTCTGAGTTAATTTTTAATGTTGATGGAATATTAAATGACCTGTAAAAAGAAAAACACACCTAAGACAGTCATAAACCCACTCAGTATAAACTGAAGACATATTTATTCTTGCAAAATACTGGGGGTAGGGAAATCCCCAATATTTATTTTATAATTTGATTAAAAATGATTCCTTAAAAGTCTGTTTAATAGAAATCTAAGAAAACCTGAGGCAAGTGAGTGTTTTATAAATTGTTTTTAATGTTTTGGCAATCTATCTGTTGTGGAAAGTGCCACACAGGGCTTCAAATTTCATATTACAAAAATGGTATGCTTATAGAGAGATAACTTTAACAGTCTTTAATTCTGTATGTTTAATTTCAAATTTAAGAATCTTCAGAAATTTTAGTTGTTTCAGGGCAATGCTGACTTTTGTCAGGTTTTAATCGAGAAAGTTCAGATTCAGACTGTTTGAGGTTGGCCATATTTTCCCTCACAATGCTTAATTCTCATGTTTTACAGCATGACTTCCAGTTGTAAGCTTTATAAAAATAACCTCACTCCCTCAGGTAGGTTGACACTGGGAATCACATAATCCATAGTGGTTTTTTTTTGTAATTTTTATTTTAAAGACAATAAAACAAGCAAAATAAAACAGAATAAAGCCAATCAAAACAGAACAGCCCAATGATATAGGACTTCAAGACAAGATAACAGGAAACCAACAATGGCTACCATATGCCTCTTGTTGTCATCAAAATAGCTGCCCATACTTTCTGACATAGTAAAAAAACAATCAAACAAAACAGAATAGGATAGAACCAATAAAAACAAAACAATGCAATAAAGGACTTCAAAACAAGATAATAAGAAATCCAAAATGGCTGCAATAATTTTTCTTGTTATCTTTGAAATAGCTGCCCATGCCATTGGATATAATAAAATCAAATAAGACACAACAAAATAAAACCCAACCCAACAAAACAATGAAAATGATACAGGACCTCAAAACAAAGCAATAGGGAACCAACAATGACCACCATCTTCAGAAGGAGATCCCCCATAGATGCTACGTTGCATATTGTTATCCTCTGAATAGATGATCAGACTACTGGCTTTATGCCTGCAGAGTCAGTGAAACAGTAAACACTACAAGCATTAAGTTGTATTTTACCTCAGTAGCTATCATCACAGCCTGTGTTTCTCCAGATCAGCCGGTTGCTTATGGGGGGAGTGGATGGTGGTAGTGGTGGTGGGTGGCTCTTTTTGTTTCCCAGCCCATGCACTGGAAGGGACTGACACCTGGATTTGCCTCAGCAGCCTGTACATGGCACCAGCTCACAGGGAGGGCTTGCTTCTCATTGACTTCTTGTTCTCTTCCCCACAGTCCACAAATGGTGCCAACACATGGGAAAAGGCTGGTGTCTGGTTCTCCCCACAACAACCTGCACATGGCACTAGCTTGCAATGTTTTTAATTGTATAAGCAAGCAGATACATTGAGCTGAGATCCATGTGCTACTGGGCAGAAGTCTCAAAGTACTTTTTAAGCAATAGTTTTTCACTTAGAAATGAATCTTAGTGTTGGAAAAAAATAATAGAGTGGTGCTAAAATCTTACCTGCTATTTTACTTAACATAATTTGTATGTCCTATTTCTCTTTCCTTCCTCTTTGATTCACCATTGGCTTTTTCTCTCTCTCTCTCTCTCTTTTTTTTTTTTTCTTTCTGCATTGCTTCAAGCTTCCTACCTTAGATCTCCACACAGGCCTGTCTTCTGTCCTTGATTTACTGCATAATGATTTTACAAGTTCTTAGGTTTCATTGAGGCCTTTTCATACAGTGTATAATAGGTTTTGATTCTACCCACCTCATTAGCTTCTGTTATTTTCTACTCCTCACCCCTTCCTTTTGTCTAACAGTCTCTCTTCTACTTTCATGTCTCTTTATTGTTTGTTTTCTAGATTCTACTTATTAGGGAAAACGTGGAATACTTGTGTTTCTGAGTCTGGCTTATTTTGCCTAATATGGTGATCTTTGGTTCCACATGTTTTCCTGCAAATGCTATAATTTCATTCATCTCTGTGGCCACACAATACCCCATTGTGTGTATGCATCACATTCTCTTTCTGTATTCACCTACTTGTGGGCATCTCAGCTGATTCTGTAATTTTGCTACTGTGAATTATGTTGCAATAAGCATGGGTATGCAATTATCTCTTTTGTGTGCTGACTTTACATCTCTTAGGTATATACCAAGGAGTCTAATTTTAGTTTCTGATGAACTTCCATACTGATTTTTATAGTGATGGTACTAATTTACATTCCCATTAATAATATAATGAGTTTCCTTCCCCACATGCTTGACAGCATTTATTTTTGGTATTCTTGCTTATAGGCATCAGAGCAATAGCCATCATTAAGGTAAGATGGGAGCTCAATGGAGTTTTGTATTTCCCTGATGGCTAAGGATGTTGAATGGTTTTTTAAGTATATAATTAATGGCTATCTGTGTGTTTTCTTTTGTAAAAATATACTGTTCAGTTCATTTGATCATTTATTGATTGGGCTATTTGTTTTCTTGGTGTTGTTTTGTATACATTCTGTATAGTAATCCTCTGCTGAAAAAGATTTTATTCCATTTCGTAGGCTATCTCTTCACTCTCTTAATTGTTTTGCTGTAAAGAAACTTTTAAATCTGATATAAACCTTTGTCAGCTTCCTATTCAGGAAGTCATTGCCTGTACCTATATCTTGAACATCTTCAACTGTACTTATTTCAAGCAGTTTCAAATATTTAGAACTTATATTTAGTAGTTTGATTAATTCTGAGTTGCTTTTATACAGGAAAAGAGACAGGGATCCACTTTCAATCTTCTGGATATGGATGATCAAGTTTCCCAGCATCATTGTAAAGGGGACATCTTTTCTTCAACATGTGGTTTTAATTTCCCTGTAAAGAATCGAATGGCTGTAGCCATATGGATTTATTTCTATGTCCCCATCGGCCTATGTGTCTGATTTTATTCCAGTACCATGCTGCCTTTGTTACAATGGCTCTGCAGTGTGTTTTAAAATCAGGTATTGTGCCTCCAGTCTTGCTATTTTTGTTCAAGATTGCCTTGGCAATTCTCAGTCCTCCGTGTTTCCGCATGAATTTTAGGATTGTGTTTGCTAGTACTGTGAAGAATGCTGCTGGTATTTTGATGGCTATTGCTTTGAACCTGGCTATTGCCTTTCATAATAGACCATTTTATCAGTGTTGATTCTGCCAATTCATGAACATGGGATCTTGTGAGTGTTAAACTCAACTATTGACCTGATTGGTTTGGGAGTCACCTAGAAGATTAGGAAATCACACTCATGGGTCATAGAAGCATGACCCATGGATCTCTGTCAGGTCACTGATCCTTCCTCTCTGGTGTTCTATGTACCACTTCCTGGCTATAATGAACTGACCCACTCTGCTCCACTATGCCCTTCATCATGATGTTTCACCTTGGAGCCACCTGACCACGAACTGAAACCTCTGAAATCGTGAGGCATGTTAAACCTCACCTCCTTTACATTGCGGATATCAGGTATCTGTCCTAGCAATGGTCACTGACCAGTACAGAGGTTTTCCCATCCTCTGGTGTCTTCTTTACTTTCTTTCTTTAATGTTAAGTAATTCCCATTGTAAGGATCTCTCACTTCTTTGCTAGGTCGATGCCTATGTATAGTAATTTTTTTGAAGCTATTGGGAATGGAATTGTTTTCCTGATTTCTTTCTCAGTGAGTTTGTTATCAGTGTATGGAAGAGCTATTGATTTTTTAATGCTGATTTTGTATCCTGCTACTTTGCTGAATTTGTTTATCAGATCTAAAAGTCTCTTGGTGGAGTCCATATGTACTGTCTTTATCAAGAAAAACTGAGTTTGAGAGTTTTGCTGCTTTTCTGACTATGAAGATAGTAAGTTGAAATGTGTTCCATCATTTCAGATCTGTTTTATAGATACTGGTAATTTTTTATTAAGAACTGTATGAACTGTCTACCACCCAAAAGACCTATATTTCTAATGGAAGTTTTACAGATATTTTTCAGTTCATTTGAGGATTAACTTTTTTCTTGATATCAACCAATGAATAATAGCTCTTAAGTTGAAATAGCAATTAAATTGAAAGATACAAGTAAAATTCTTAGATTCACTTATTGGATAGAAAAGTGAGAAATATGATTTGTGTACTTTAAATTCATATTGTATATTTGTATGTAAATACATATACATGATATATACTTGAGTTTCTATGACTATGATAACAATATATCTAATATCTTGTAATGTATACAATGGAATTAATATTTTCCAGTTGCATTTCCCAGTTAGAATAAACCCAGAAGCTGCTCAAATTCGGTGATGTTTTAGGGCAAGTGTAGTAGCTTCATGTTTCATAGGATTTTATACTTTTATGTTTCAGGTAAAATTCTTAGACTTTCTTGATGTATGGACTTAAAAAGTGATTCTGCAGAGCCTGTGTGGTTGTCTAAGTCCGTAAGGAATCTTTCATGGGAAGAACCATTCTTAGTAACCAGCAGTGCCTTCTGCATGTGGATTGTGTACATCATGTGAACAGCTTCATCCTAGCTCTTTTGAGAAAACTGCGGTGAAGAGAAAAAAATCAGGTGATTGGGTTTTGGTTATGATGGTCATGTACTCCTTATTTGAATATTTGTTGACCAGAAGTTACAAGGAAATGGGGAAAAAATCTAGTGGTACATCTGAGGGTCTTATGTATTTGCAGCCTAGTAAGAGAATGAATTTTTTAAAATGAGAGTGGATGAAAAAATGCTAGGAGTTATCTCTAATTCCTCAAAATAACTGCATCTAAATCCTTTTGCATGGGATTTAGGTTTTATGCAAATTAGCATTCATTACCATTACCCATATCTCAGAAATGGGAAGTACTTGGTATTGGAATACTGATGATATGCCATAACAGGACTAATTTTTTAATCCTTCATGTGAATCCTGGGCTCTGGTAAGCAACTTGCCTATGAGATGTCTTCCCTCCATCCAGTGTTACCTACACAGTGCTGCCCATGTGGGCTCCAGACAGATATGACAGCTAGATTTCAAAAGATGGAGAAAAAGCTCAGATGGATCTTTGCTGTTGTCAACATGGCTCCTGATGACCTTGGCTACTCTGTTGCACCTCCATTTACCTCGTGTTGCATTGAGGATTTCTGAGTGTTATCTGACACTGGAACGTGCACTGTTTAGTACGCTGTGCTGGAAGTTAGCCTCTGGAGAAAAGTGAGTTCCGAAGCAAACATGACCCGGGAACAACTATCACGAGGCAGAAATGCTGGCATCCATTATTTCCCTTTCCATCTGAGGAGGAAAAGTCTGAATTGCAGGCTGTTCTTCAGGTTGTGTCCCCTGTGCATACCCTTGCATTTCTTAGGAGGCCTGGGTGGGCCCCAGTGCATCTGGCCAGTGTGAGCAGAGGATCTTCGTGACCGATGGAGTGGAGCAGCCGCTGATGGGACGGGGACGCCAGCCCACCTGCAGGCTCTGTCTCTGGCTGTGGATATCAAAGCGACTACCAGCATCTTGTGTACTTCTGCAGTGCACAAAATGCCTAAAGCATCTGTTCCCCATGTAAGATGAGTGAAACATAGCAGGCAGTGCTGGAGTGGAAAGCTAGATGGCGGTAATTTGCTTCGATAGTGGTTGCCATTTTGTGTTGTTCGATACAGCCAATCACAGTATGGGAGGGGAAAATAACCAACATTTATTAAATACTTACTACAATCTGAACAGGAATCATTGCTCGCATGAATGTAACCAGAATTTTCTTGCTTTATAATTTTTTTCTTAAAAGTCTATCCTGAAATCTCCCAAAACTTAGCTACTTTTTTAAAAAAGTGAGCATAATAGTACACTTTTTGTGACATATGATTCTGTGGGTCCTGACAACTGCACACAGAAATGTATCCACCACATGGTATCACACAGGACATGTCTATGACCTTAAAATTTCTATGGTGAAGACCATTTGTAGTAATAGTACCCTGGTCCTTACTGATTTATGTTCCTTTTTTATAGTTACTTTTGCCTTTTCAAAAATGTTCAAAAAACAGAATTTTATAATGTAAACAGCTTGAATATAGTATTTTTACTTTGAAAAATACATTTAAAATTTTTATGTGTTGTTTCATGAATTGATTCCTTATTCCATTTTACCACACAATGAAAAATTCCATTGTGTGAATGGATGTTCAAGGACACCTTGTAGGTTATTTCCAGTTTAGGACAATTATGAATTAGGCTGCTATAAATACTGATGTTCAGATTTTTGTGTGAATGTAAATTTTTAGTCCACTTGCATAGGGGACTAGGCATGCAATTGCAGGTTGTAGGGTAATGGTTTGTGTGCCTCTATCAGAAATGGTCAACCACTTTTCCAATGTGACTGTATTGGTTTGTATTCCTATCAGCACTGAGTGAAAATTCTTCTTGCTCCACATCCTTCTCAAAACTTGGGATACTGGCTTTTAAATAGGGCATGCAATCACTTTATTTAGAAATTGTGACTAGTCTTAAAAAGTCACGGCATGTTAGCTGGTATTGTAATATTTTCAAAAATATTTTATTGTATGATGCAACGGAATACTATTCCACGACATACAATGTCATAATATGATGTACAAAGTCAAATTATTGTATAATTACTTTAATATCTATGAAGCTAAGGAAAAAGTAAATTTCATAGTTTTAGTAACATTTTCAGTTTTTCCCATCTTTCTTGGAGTAGATTCTCCTCTTTTAAAGAGAAAGATTCATAAGTGAATTATTATAAATAATTTTAAATATTGGGGATTAAATGTTTTGAAATTCTAATAACAGCTTCATAGTATTTATAATTTAGCAAACTTTTAAAAAACTGGAGAAAGATATTATAGTAAACCTGCCTGTCTTATTTAGGTACAAGGAAAATGTTGGTATTTTAAAATTCTAATTTTTTGTTTAGTAATGAAGTTATATTATTGTAAGTGTAACAGAATACTACAAACACAATAGAAGTACTGAGAAAAAAAGAGTTTTTCTCTGAGCACGCACCATTTTATACCTGAAGCTTCTGCTTTAAAATGCCCAGAACATGAAAGAATGCACGAGTATGTTTTGTATTAGCTGTCAGTGTGCTGCTGTCACGTATGAGACCAGTGGCCCATGAGAACATGAGTGTAAAAAAGACAAATAGCCTTTTAGTTTCCTAAGAAAATAGCCAGATGCCCATTGAAAGGGTGTTGCATTAATAACTGTATTCCTGACCTTTTGTGATGAACAAGCCCACCCAGCTACTGGTTCTTGTCAGGATCTGGTCTGGGAGGTGGGTGAAGTGCCAAGGAAATAACATAAATAAAGAGAAAATATGATGGTGACATCTGAAGAATGAAAGAAGGCGATGTGTCAGAGATGGAGAGATCAGGAGATGTACTGAAGTGGATATATCACTTCAACTGAGATCTGAGTGACAGTAGCCAACCAGCCATGCCAAGGGCAGAAGGAAGCTCTTTCCAGGCAGAAAAGACTGTAAATGCAAAAGCCCCAAAGCAAGACTGGGCTATGAAATTCTAGGAAAGAAGCAGATGAATCAGAGTGGATGATGGGGAACACAGGTGAGATGAGTTTAGGAGGAAGACAGAAAAATCATATCATTTAAGACTTTGAAATTCCAGAAATGAATTCCTATTCTAAGTAGGATGGAAAGCTACGACTTGTTTTGAACTTGCTGTTGTGTGAATAATGAACTTTTCATGGCAGGAGTGAAGGCTGCAGATTCATCTAAGTGGTTGGTATAATAATTCAGGTGAGAGACAAGCTAAGCAGGGGAGGTATTGCAGATGGAGAGAAGCAGAGATCTTGGGTTACGTTTTAGAGGCAGAGTTTGAAAGGACTCTCTGGTTAGATGTGGGTAAGAAGGAAAGACAAGGATCAAAGACAGTTTATCAGCATTAGCATCTTGTTGGATGGTAGATTTCTACCATAGGAAGGGTAAGTTTGGGGGATGTGATCACCCCCTGGTCACCTCATTGGTGAAGGAGGGATCCCAGGTCCTAAATTATAGAAGGTGGTCAAA
>RJWT010010540.1:0-24093 GCA_004365215.1 Cuniculus paca
CAACTATATAAAACAAATATTAATAGACATGAAAAATCAAACAAGCATTAACACAGTTGTAGTGGGAGATGTCAATACCCCACTGTCACAAAAAGACAGATCAACTAGACAACAAATCAACAAAGAAAGAGCAGAACTGAACCAAACTTTCAAACAAATGGACTTATTAGATGTCTACAGAGTCTTCCATCCCCCAGGAGAATACACATTCTTCTCAGCTACACATAGGACATTCTCCAAAATAGAGCACACACTAGCTCATAGAACATGTTTCAGTGTATACAAAGGAATTCAAGTTATCCCATGAATATTATCAAACCACAGGCCAATGAAATGGGAAATGAATGGCAAAAGAAACCACAAGAACTTCAGAAGCACATGGAAATTAACATCCTCCTGAACAACCAATGGGTCACAGATGAAATTAAAGAAAAAAATTAGCAAGTTTCTGCAATTAAATGTTAATCCCAGTACAACATACCTGAACTTATGGGACACAATGAAAGAAGTCATATACAGAAATTTATAGTGGTGAATTCTCATATCAAAAAACCAGAATGAGCTCAAATTAGCAACATAATGTCAAACCTCACATTCCTAGAGGAACAATTCAAGCTCAAAGTTCATAAAAGGGAGAAAATTGTAAAGATCAGAACAGAAATTAATGCAATGGAAACTAAATTTAAAAAAAGAATCAATGAATGGAAGAGTTGGTTCTTTGAAAGATTAAATATAATTGACAATCCCTTAGTCAACCTTATCAAAAAAAGGAGAGAAAAGACTCAGATTCATGTAAGTAGGAATGAAAAAGGTGAAGTCACAGTAGATCCTGCAGAAATCCAGAAGAGCATCAATACCTACTTCAAGAACCTGTATTCTATGATTGAAAACACAAAAGAAATGAACAGATTCCTAGATACAAAGCTGAATCAAGAAGATTTAAAAATTCTGAGTAAACCAATATCAGTCAATGAAACTGAAGAAATAATTAAAATCCTGCCGCCAAAAAAGCCCAGGTTCTGATATATTCACTGCTGAATTCTACAAGAAATTTAGAGAAGATACAATGCTATTACTCTCCAAACTCTTAAGAAATTGAAAGGAAAGCAATATGCCCAAATCCATTCTTGGAAACAAACATTACCCTGATATAAAAATCAGAGTAGGATCCAACTAAAAAGAACTACAAGCCAATCTCCCTAATGAACATAGACAGAAAAATCCTCAATAAGATATTGATGAACAGAATGTAGCATATCATCAAGAGGATTATACACCATGACCAAGTAGGATTCATCCCAGGGATGCAGGGGTGGTTCGAATACACAAATCAATAAATGTAATATACCGTATCAACAGAGTCAAGGATAAAAACCACATGATCATCTCAGTAGATGCAGAAAAAGCATTTAACAAAGCCAAAAGCATTTTATAAAGTCCAACATGCTTCATGATAAAAAAAACTGCATAAAATTGGAATAGATGGTCTTCATCTCAGTCTGATGAAAGCCATCTATGACAAACCAGCAGCTAACATCATACTAAATAGACAAAAACTGAAACCTTTCACTCTGAAATCAGGAGCACAACAAGGATATCCACTGTCACCACTCTTATTCAATATAGTTCTGGAAATATCCAGAATAATTAGAAAAGAGAAAGAAAAAAATAAAGACAGGAAAGGAAAGAGTTAAATTATAATTTGCAGATGATACAGTGCACACAAACACATCATTACAGCAATACAAATACATTATCTGCAGATTATACAATTTGCAGATGGTACTATATACTTCACATAGAAGACCCTAAAATTTCAATCAAAAGACTTCTATATTTTTATTAACCAAATTCATTAACATAACTGGATACAAAGCCAACACTCAAAAATCAATAGTGTTCTGGTACACAAATAAACTCACTGAGAGAGAAATTTGTGAAACAACACTTTTCACAAAAAACATCCAAAAAATGAAATACCTAAGAATCATTCTGACAAAGAAAGTAAAAGACCTCTACACTGACAACTACAGCACTCTGAAAAATGAGATTGAAAATGGAAGATATCCCTTGTTCCTGAGTAAGAACCAATATAGTGAAAATGGCCATACTTCCAAAATTGTTGTTCAGATTTAATGCAATTCCGACCAAAATACCAATAGCATATTTCATGGAATTAGAGAAAACAATCCTAAAATTCATTTGGAATCAGAAGAGCTCTAGAATAGTAAAAGCAATTCTGGACAACAAAGGCAAGGCAGGAGGTATCACAATCCCTGACTTAAAATTATACTACAAAACTACTGTGATAAAACAGTATGGTAGTGGGGGGAACAGACTTGAGGGTCAGTAGAACAGATTAGAAGATGAAGAAACAACTCCAGACAAACTCAGCCACCTTATCTTTGACAAAGCAGCCAAATATCCACTGAAAGAAAGATAACTTCTTTCATAAATGGTGCTGGAACAACTACCTTTACATTATTAAAACTAGACCCATGTGTTTCACCATGCACTAACCTAAAATCAAAATGACTCAGAGATCTGAAACTTAAAACAGAAACACTAAATCTGATGGAAGATAGAACTCTTGAAGATATAAGCATAGGCAAAGATTTTATGAACAAACCCCAATCACACAGGAAATATCACAAAGAAGAAACAACTGGGATCTCATCTTATTAAAACATTGTTGCACAGCAAAAGAAACCACCAACACAGTGAAGAGACAACCCACAAAATAGAAAAAAATTTTGCCAGCTCTTTCTCAAAGGACTATCTGGAATGTATAAAAACCTTGAAAAATAAGATCCCCCAAATTTAATGAGCCAATCCCAAAATAGGCATCTGAAATGAATAGACACTTCTCAGATGAAATACAAACCATATATATATATATATATATATATATATATATATATATATATATCAACACTGAGATTCCATCTCCAAGAAGAATGACTGTTATCAAGAAATCAATAACAAATGCTGGCGGGATTGTGGAAGGAAAAGGAACCCTTTTCCATTGTTGTTGGGAGTGCAGACAGGTGCATCCATTGTGGAAATCAGTGTGAAGATTCCTAAAAAAACTAAGACTAGAGGTCCCATTTGACCCAGCTGTTCCCCTTCTTGGTACCTTCTTGAAAGAATTAAACACATTGTACCACAGTGATATATGCACCCCCATGTTTATAGCATCACAGTTTGTAATAGCTAAATCTTGCAAACAACCCAAATGCCGTCAACTGATAAGTGGATGAAAAGATGTGTGTTGTTTGTTTGTTTAAATACAATGGAGTATAACTCAACCATAAAGAAAGATAAAATTGAGACATTTTTAGCTAAATAGATAGACCTTGAGACCATACTCTTTAAGTGAAATAAATGGGACACACATGTGTAAATATCATACCAAATATCTCTGGTGTGAAAAACTAAAAGTGTAAGTAAGCACCAAATTATAGATATTGGGAAATAAGAATACTATGTTCAAATGAGAAGGGGAACGGGGTGCGGGGAGAGAATGGAATGAAAGGAGAAAGAATAGGGAAAAATGGAAACAAAGCTTTTGTAAACAAAGAGGGGAAGAGTGACCAAAGGATAGGGCATGGAGAAAAAGAAGTAAGATGTACTGGTACAAATTCCCTATGATGAATGTTATCACTATGAATATCTACAGTGTACCAATAAAAAAAGGAGCTTAGGTTGGACATGTAAGCAGGGGTTAGTGTACCACAGACTGTCAGCTCAGCTGCTTGTTGTGATGTAGAAACTACCCCCTTCCTACTTCTTAAAAGGGCCTGGCTCCCTAATCTAACCCTACCTAAAGGTCCCAACTATCCCTACATTCCATCCTCTGGAAATGACCATCCAACTGCTGTTGGGATCAGGGACAATGACCACTCTGGCTGAGAGGGGGACGTCGGTTGGTACAGTGGATGTTGTCTATGAGGAGACTGATCTAGCAGGCCATGTGGTTCTGGTGCTAGTTCCCTTTTGATTAAATTGTTGATATGTTTCTTCTACAGAGGATTGGTTGAGAGCCCTAAGGCCTCCTTCACTTGGTCCCAGCTGGATTAGACCTCAGTTTTCTCTTCAGGATCAGGAGTCCAAGCATTGTTTCCCTGAGTTCCATAAAGGTGATATCCTCTAGGGGCACAGAAGTTCAGGGCCTATTTACTTTGTTACCTGTGAATCTGTAATTGCCCTCCTTTCCTTCACCCCTAAGATCACTCCATCACATTTTGGTTGGCCCATTTATTTGGGACCATCTTTGAAACCATGCATGACTCAAAGGCATAGGTGGTCTTTGAATCACAAAAGTCAGTGTCCTCAGTGAGGGCACACTGCAAGATTTTGCTCCCAGTACATGTCGAGTTTTGACTGTTGTGTTGGAATGTTGGGGCCATTAAGGAGGCTGTACCATCCATGTTGTGTTGGATGACAAATACAGCAACTAGGAGGAACTGAAAACAAAACTCCCAAGTCATCCCACATTGAAGAGGTCTCATCAGGATCATTATAAAGGGGGACTCTCGCATGATGGAAACGACTATAAGTGGCCCTCTGGGCTGCTAGATTACTGGGCATCCACTGGGGTATCTTCCATAGGAAGGTTTTGACATTTATTCCTGTTAATCTCTCTGAGGTCTAATAGAGGATTAGAGAAGTTCAAGGACTTGCAAGTGAGAAATATTTCTGGATCTTTAACTCACTGGATTTGTAAGGTTAGAGGCTGGGAGGCAGAGCTGAGTCCCCAGAAGCATAGCCAACAATGAGGGTACCCCCTGGTCAGTGCCTCAGTCAGCCATATTAAGGAATTGTTACCCAATAGCAAGAGAATTAGAATGGAATCACATTTGGGAAATGATGCACATCCCTAAAATTCATAATTTATAATCTCATACTCTAAGAAGAATAAAGAGCATGTTTAGTTTTGTTTACCCTAATGTTTCTCAAATGTGTTTCAGAACTACAGTCAGTATTTAGGAAATGCTAGTTTACTAAATTTTGAGAGGAAAGGTGTAGCGTCAGTATAACTTGCGGAGAAAATATCTGTTACATAAAAAGGCAAAATTTAGATTTAAAAAGCAAAGACAGAAGAAAAGTAAGCAGTGAATCCAATACAATGCAGGGGCAGTTTAAATAATTGGTAATCTACTTATTAAATGTATAAACTTAAAAGCCTAGAAAGCGTAAACAATATAATACTAATAATTTAAAATCCTATACTATTTCAACAAAAACTAAGATGTAGGAAAGGGGTAGTGAAGAAAGTATATATGCTAATTTTTATGTCATATACTAAGGAGTTCAACAGATTTGGTTCATTTTTGACCCTGATAAAAACATTTAGGAAATAAAATAAATATTTAATGCCAAGATAATATAAAAGTACTATGATTACTAATTTTTAAATCAATAGAAAAAAAGCCAATAGAAGGAAAAAAATCCAAGAAAATTTAATATTAGCCACTATTAAACAAACTTAGTAGTGATAATTAAAGATATAAAAAGCACTTATATTGGCTTTTAAAGAAATCTAAGCATGTCTTCTTTGTGCGTGAGAATCTATCAAAAATAAGATACAAAAAGCATAAAATAAAGGATGTATAAAAATATGAGAAATGCAAACAAATAATAAGTAGAGAATCCTGATATGGGCACCAAAATAGAATTCAAGGTGAAAGCAATTTTTTAGATCAAAGCAGAGGTTGAAATGTTGCTACAATGATGCAATCATGACAAGGGGGAAGGATATGGGCTCCCACCCCACTCGGCGGGAGTGTTGGGGCTGGGCCTGCAGAGTGCTCCCCATAGCAGGGGAGAGAAATACTTGACCATTCAACTTAGAGACACATCATTGTACATCCATAGACTCCCCTGCGGCTCTCAGAGTCACCTTCCTGAAAGCGTGAGTTCTGTATAGAGACCTCCCTATGTGTCACAGAATGGTCCAATTAATATCTGGCTTTGGAGAAATTCAGTTCCTCCTCAACCACAGCCCCCAAAGGGGCAGTGAACTGTGCACTTGCTGGACAGATACAAGCTTCAAGCTGTCCTCCTTAGAACACACTTCCAACCACTACTTTATCTATTTATTTATTTTGGTCCTGGGGATTGAACTCATGACCTTGCACTTGCCAGGCAAGCACTTGTGCTGCTGAGCTAAATCCCCAGCCCCTAACCACTATTTTAAAATTCTGGGGCTGCCACCTTTTCCTATCCTAGCTGCTTCCATTTATAGACTATGCACTTAATGTGAGTAGTAGAAAATCTACTTTGGCTAGAAATCCAAGCCAAATTTTCCAATTCAGTTTTGTATGCAATGAAGCTCATATTTCATTCCAATCTGATTTCCAAGTATCTTCCTCAATTAGTTTATAAACTGAAAAGGGGAAAGCTATGTATAATTGACAACCTCCAGACCTCCAAAATAGGGGTCATTAAGTGTAATGAAAATACATTTCAGTCATATATAAGAAGAAATTGACAAAATCACATTCTAACACTCCCAATCCTTAAATGAGCAAAGGGACTAAGAGCAGAATAGGAAGTATTTGAACAAAAAAGAATTTGGTAGAAAATAACATTGAAATTTATTCTCTGCAGAAGATACTCATTTTTTCATGTATTCATGAAAAAATTTATAAAGCTTCATCATAAATTAAGCCTTAAATGGGATCACGATAAATCGCCAAAAGCAACAATTCTGTCTGCCATATTCTGACTGTGAAAATAAAATCAGAAATTAACCATATAATACAGCAGTAAAATACAATTTGAAATGAATCAGAACTATCAAGCAATCTTAACCCTCTGGTCAAAGAGAAAATTAAAATCACATTTTCAGATAATTAAATTGTGTCAGATTGCTCTTGGACTCACTTCTGATCCAGTTACTTTCATGGCAAATAACTTGCACATAGATTACAATGTGTGTTTTGCTGATACAAGGTTACTATAAAGGTGAGTCATGCCCAGTATTCTCAGAGCTCTGCCTGGAAATGCAGGAGGTTAAGGCAGCACTGGAGTCAGTGAATAAATACTTCCCTGTCTGCTGGAAAGACACTTCGCAGGTATCTTTAGTAGAGTCCTCAGAATGCTCCTGTGAGATCAGGCACTATCTTCTCACAATGATGTTCCACTCTTTTAATGCACCCCTCTGTTAGAATTTCCTCTTTCTTTTTTCTTGTTCTGTGGCCCCTCATTCTCACTTTCTGGAATTACTTCCCAAATCAACTAACTTGCTTGTACACAAGCTGTTATCTCTGACTCACTTTTCCTTTTCTAAATCACACATAGTCCTGGGAAGCTGTGCTTCTGTGTGGTATCCAGAGCCCAGTTCACTACTCAGATAGCACTGAGGACTCCATTGTGGGGGGATGACTGGGGATGTTCCTGGATTGCCTGTCAGTACTAACTATACTTAACTACAGAATTGAGACTCAAGTAAATTCAGAATAGAGTATCAGAGTGGAGTGTAAATGTTTTATGTTTTGGTATTATGGAAATTATAAAACTAATAAAAATTGGGAAGGGCAGGGAGAGGAAATTAATTGACTCCTCTATAATAGTTTAGAGTTGAAAGATATCATTTAAAACAAAGGAACCAAGTAGTAGAAATATAACAACATTCAACAACATAAAGATAAAAAATAAGAAAGATAGTATTGTCAACTAAAACCTGTTTGAGAAAAAGTCTAATTTTTAACACTGATGGATAGGGAACTAATAGAAACTGTACCATTTGAAGTAATAGAAGGTACTAGAATAAAACATGCAGACCTTTCTTAATATCAAAAAGTATACATACACAGGGAAAACAAAGACATTTTTTAAACTGCTGGTCTGAAGAGGTTCAAAGTAGGTAAATGACCTTCAAAATAAAGATAAGGTTAAGATCTTAATTTCAAAAAAGGTGGAATTCAAACTAGCAGCAGTAAATAATGTATAAAAGTACTTTTCTTAAATTAAGGGCACAACTCCAGCAAGGCTATAATTACAAATTTTTTGTGCATCAAATAACACTTGAATGCGCTGCAAAAATTACAGAACCTATAAGAAATAGAAACACATTTTATTAATATAATTCACATTATTAGACCTAAAAAGACAAGTATATAATTCTTTGAATAGCCACAAAAAATTGAAAAATAATTGAGCAACCATTATAGTAAAGTAAAATGAGAAAAGGTATATATTCTCTTAACAGGATAAAATAAATCTATCTCAACCCAAAAGTTAGAATTGTGCTTAAAGGAAGGCATTTCTACTAAAATTATGCACAAGATAATTATAACCTATTATAACATTATGCTGGAAGAAGAAACCAACACAATTAGCTAAGAGAAAAAAATGAGAGATGTCAAATGGAAATAGAAGTTAAAAGTATTACTATCAAAATAATTACATACTTGAAAAACTAAAAAAATAATTTTTACATATTTAAATATTAACCACATAAAAGATGATAAAAGATTGAATTTGCAGTGGCAACACAAAAGAATAAAAGCCTAGGAATAAATTTATTAAGAAATGTGTGAGACTATTCAAAAACAACACAACTTTAAAATTTTACTAAAGAATTGAAACAACAAAACTATATACTACATTCTTAGGCCAAATATTATAAAAGCATCAATTTAATGTAATTTTAATACACATACCAAAATGTTATTCTTAAAAGCTGAACAAAATCATTCTAAAGCTTTTAAAGTGTATATGTGTGTGTGTGTATGTGTGTGTGTGCAAAAAACCTTGAGATTAATGAAGTGATAGCCTAGTGCTACTAGACCTAAAATATTTTTTATGATTTTAGAGTAGGGTAGTGTCTCGGTTACTTTTCTGTGGTTGCTATGACAAAATATCTGATACCCAAAATGAAGGAAGGAAAGGTTTATTTAGCTTACAGTTTGTGGAGGTCTCAGTCTATACTCAGTTGGCTCCAAGGCAGGGTGGTGTGGCTAAGGGGCAACTGTAATCAGAGTGAAAGGGCAAAAGGGAAAAACACCCCTCCTTCTCTCCCTCCTTTATATTGTATGCTGGCTACCTGCATCTGAGCGGGTGCAGCACTCACATCACCAATCCAGCACTAGACAACAAACCAATCACAAATGCTAGACTCAGCTGCCTTCGAACGGCCCGCCTGCCATGACCGCATGAGGCTTTGGGGGGACATCCAAATATAAATCATAACAGGTGGCAAAAGGTTCATGGATAGACAGGCAACTAATGGAACTGAATACATATTCAGTAGTAGACCCAAATTCATATTGTAATTTAGTATACAATAAAGGTGGAATTTTGAATCCAGCTTGAAAATAAACTTTTTAATAATGTTAGGACAATTGGATAGCCATTTGAAAAACAAAGCCATATCTCACTGTAAAAGGTCAGTAGAAAATGAAAACTTGCCAAGTGTTAGATGAAAACAAGCAAATTCTTGAGTAACCCCGGAATGCCTGACTGGTAAGTGTTACATAAAAATTAAAAAATATGTGTGGTGGAAAGAAAACACATAAGTGAAATCAAAAGACAAAGGACAAGTGGGGGGAATTTGTAAGTCATATTACAGATAAACATCTAATACATTACTCAAGCCTGGAAACAAAAGTCAATAACTTAATAGAAAAATGGTGAAAAGGCATAAACAGGCAGTTCAGAAATGTATGACTCTTAAATACAACTCCACATTTAGTAAAGAAAATGTAAAATTCCTTACCAGTATCGGTATGTCTATTAAAAAGATAAAATACACTGATGAGCATGTAAACTGGTTAAAATTATAGAGGGTAATCCTGTAGCATCTGTTAAAAAAAAACAAAACAAAACAAATATACTTCTGCCCCATTAATTCCACTTCTGGAAATCGTTCCTACAGATGAGTTTATGTGTATGTGAAACATGTACAAAGCCATGCAATGAAGCATTATCTGTTATACCACAGATTGAAGGCAATCCAAATCCCGATTGACAGAGGACTTGTAAATTCTGATGTGTCCATGAAAATATGATACCATGAAGCTATTTTAGAAAGCAAAACTGCTTTCTCTACAATGATATGAAAAGACAATCGTATTGGTTCCTACGGCTGCCCTTACCTATTACAAGCTGGGTGGTTTAAAATGACAGAAATTTGTTCCCTCACAGTTTCAGACACTAGAAATTTTAAGTCAAGCCATCAGCAGCGGCCCTCTAAAGCCCTTGGGAAGGGCCTCTTCTCTCTTCTTAGCTTCCAGTGTTTGCTGGCAATCCTTGGCATTCCTGGGCTTCAGATGCCATGCCAAACTCTCTCTCCAACTTGCTGTGGCATTCTCCCCAAATTAGTGTTTAAGTAACTGGATACTGCAGTGAGTCAAGCTGATGCACAAAGCTACCCACCACTATGAGAAATACATTAAATGAAAAATAAATCAGGGTACAAAACAAGGTATAAAGCATGCTACTTCTTATTTACCAAAGAGGAAGAGTAAGAATTCATAATGTATTTGCAAAAGCTATGGAAGGATTCTCAAGAAACCAGTGAAAAGAGTTTAATTGTATATATGTACATTTTTAACTGATTAGATTTCCCTTGAAATGAGAAGGAAATAAGAATTTAATGTATACCTTTTCGTATCATTTATTGAACCATGCAATATATTAACTAGGCAGTGTGTTTTTAAAAAAGATGCAATTGTGAGATCTGTGGTTTTGGCACAGAAAAAGACTGGAACAGGACACAGTCTAGAAATACATACAAACACACACACACATCTCCAAATTATACTTCAAATTGGTTGATGGAACTAAACGTTAATTTTATATTCTTTTGCTTGTCCATTTTTCTACTTCCTCAGTGAATCTGTCTCTCCTATAATAACAAAAAACAATTTAAAATGTCTTTAAATCCTTTTATTAAGTTTAGCAGAGGCAAATAATTAAGGCCCCCCCCAAAAATAATTGAGGCCCAAAGCTTTTTGAAAATAAAAGAATTCTTCTTCCTAAAAGTATTCAAAATCTGATAGCTTCTCCAATCTAAAAGAAGAAAAGATAGACTCAGAAACTTCATTAATTGTACAATTCAGGTATTATGAAACTCAGAATTAAAAGTGAGAAATGTGTTTTAAGGAAAACATGTCTAAAATGAAAGCTGTTTGACATGCTGTCTTTATTATTATTGCCTTGTTTATATTTGTTATGGCTTGTGTTTAAATGTCCTCCCCAAAGCCTCATGCAGTCATGGAGGCAACTGAATCTAGCATTTGTGATTGGTTCATTGTCTAGTGCTAGATTGGCAGTGTGAGTGCTGCACCTGCCCCAGGGGTGGTGTAGGCATACAATATAAGGGAGGGAAGGAGACCTGCTTTCCTCTTTTTACCCTTTTGTTCTGGTCGCCTCTGGTATCTGGTATCTGGTATCTGCCCTTTTGCTCTGGTCTCTTCTGGTATCTGTCATGTTGCCCTTCAGTCACGCCACCCTGCCTTGGAGCCAGCCAAGTATGGACTGAAACCTCCACGAACTGTGAGCTAAATAAACCTTTCCTTCCCTCATTTTGGGTGTCAGGTATTTTGTCTCAGCAATGAGAGAAAAGTAACCAAGACAATAGTGATGCCTTTTACACACTAAGTAACCTTGTGCAGACACATGGCTATAAATGACATATATGTGTGATTGAGTCACAAATCAGTGGTATGGATTTTTGTTCTGTTTTCTGGGCAGGTATATCCCACAACAAACTCAGATGTCCAGCAGCATACGTCCCACAACAAGCTCAACATGTTTTAAGATGCAGTTGCTCATCACTTCCCATCCCCTAGAGTCCCCAATTTCAGTGTTACAGTCATCTCCCTGGGTAAGGGGGCCTCTCTTCTCTCCTTCTCTCTCATGTCCAATTGACTGATGACCAAGGGCTGTCATTTCTGTCTTGTAAATAACTCTACAATTCATTTATGTAGTATAGTCATGCTGAGTCTTTGTTATTTCTTATTTGCAGTCCCTGAATGATTCAATCTATCTTCCACATTAGTATGGAAGCAACTGTTCCAAAATGAAAATCTTATCACAGTCATCTAAAAATCCTTTTATGACTTCTAGTAATTGCCACACGCATGCACACACACACACACCCACCCTTGTTCAAGGAGCAAATAGACAAATGGATGACTGCCTCACAGTTATCTTCTTTTTCATTTTAGAAACAGTTATTTTCATTCTCATAATTGTTAGAAGAAACGCCACCCAGGTTAAGCCCTGTGTCAGTTCTTACCCTTGAAACAACTGTCCCATCAAATCAAACTATTACAAATTAAGCTCTATTTTGCATTGTAAGCGTCTTGATTTTATTTTATTAAATCAACCAGGGGCAATGGTTCCAATGTCTATGCAGTTTTGGAATAAAATATACCAATAAATAAAAACATAGCAATCACAGTGAAGATGTATTTTTTCAGGGGCAACTTAAAATTCAGAATTTTCAGCTTCAAATGCATATATATCGAGCAACCCAAAGAATGGTTTTTGTAACATAAAGACAACTAATTCTTATCCACTGAATTATTATTCAAAACACATTCTTTGTAACATACTTAAACACATTTCTGTAATATGAAGCATAAAGATACATAGCCATAATCATGTGATAAATTTAAATGTAATCCTGACCTGTTTTTCTGTGAATGAACGAAGGTATTACTTGGGCAATCTGGCTTTTGCAGTTCATCAAGAGAATTGTATCTTTAAGAGTATCCTAGCAACCTCTCAGCAGTGAAGGAAAAACCCCACTGACAATGTACACCGATTTAATTATGCTGCTGGACTCCATCAAACTTTGCAGTTAATAAAAAAGATACTTAAAAACAGAAACAGAAATTAAGCTACAGCTGAAAATGAGAATTACTGGTGAGAAAGATAAAGGGAAAAATTTCCTAACTAAATGAGTTTTTAGAGCATGTTTATACATAATGCAGAGCAGTAAGGTGATTGAAAAAGTTATGATTTCAGAGGACGTGTCAGAACAAATATATTAATTACTCGAGGAGATTGCTAGTCCCCAGGCCAGAATTACACTGGGGTAATCACAGTTTTATAGATATATTCACAATGTGCATCTTCATTGGCCTTTCCAGTGGTGATATATTTTATGGGAACTGAAGAAATACGCTTGAGTACATATTTAGAAGTATAGCTATTCTCTTGATGACTGCCACCACCCCATCATCAATATTACACTTTAATGTCAACTGATACTTGGCACCATACAGACAGAATCCACAAGAACAGGTTTGTTCAAGATATGCTGTATCAGTTTTTGTTTGATTTTGTAACAGACACAACAATTCAGGAAGCCAAAGAAAGACATACACAAACTTTGTGTTGCAAACAAAACCTAAACTTGCATGAACATAATGGACTTTGTGTGTAAATAAACACTCCCTCTGGGTACATGCAAATTCTTATTTACAGACATCTGTCTTCACAAATGCTGAGCAATGTATACATGAGAAATGTAAACAGTTCCGTTTTACTTTTATTTAAAATATTCCCCCATATATATAGATAATTTTAAAGTTTCTTAAATCTCCAGCACAGAAACTTCCTGCCCAGGCCATTAAACATATACACATACACATACACTACTTTTTTCTCCAACTTTCAAAAACTTGAAATTTCAGTTTAAATTTGCAAATTTAAACCCCACCAATGAGTTGTTTTTGAGGGCATGCTGTAAGGATAATGTTTTAAAGTGTTGCATTTATTTTTTGTTTTGTTTTATTTATTTTTGAAAATTAGGAGATTATAGACTATCACAAGGGAAAGCCATATTAACTACCTGGTCTTCTTGGTGTTGGCTGTTTTGATGGAATTCGTCTTTCCTGAGTAGTTCAAATTTTCTGACGTATTAGCCACAGAGAATTGCCATTTGCTGACCCCACCTTGGTTGTAGCCATTAAAAAGATAGTGATTTCTTTCTGCAGTTTGAGGAGACAGCAGTGAGTCCATGCTGCCCTTGCCTTCTATGACTGCAGCCAGAAGTGCTAGATTCGAATGTGCAAAATCCCACAGGTAACCTTTCTTATGTACTATAAAGAACACCCTTTACCTCACTAGGGTTGTTTTAGAAAGTACTTCTCAAATTTGAGCTGCATCACCACTCCCTGAGGGGGGCTTGTTCATATACCAATTGCTGACCTATGCCCACAAAACTTTCTGATTTAGTGAGTCTGGGATGATGAAGCATGAGAATTAGCATTTTTACCAAGTTCTCAGGGAATACTGCTCTAGCTCTGGGAGACATAGACAACTACCATCTAGAAGGATATAGCAAATTGTCTACTTAAATGATGCTGAATCTGTTTTTCAAGAAAATGGCAATATTGTCCAGGTCACTATTTTCTGCCTGGGGTGCAAGGTCCATCCTACTTATAATAAAACTAGACTTCAGAGTCATGGGCTCCATTGTTCTATATTCAAGACTCTGATCACAGTGTGTGATGCAGTTAACACAAATAGATCTTCCTATGTTGTTTGGTTCCATTGATTCTATTTCTCCATTGAAAATTATTTGAGGTGAAGAACATGAAGGCTTGTACTCATTATTTGAAGGAGCTCTTCTGTAAGTGCTTAGGAGAGTAAATACTACAGATATTGCCTAGAGTAGAAGCAAATATTGAAGCTAAATTTAAGACTGGGGGGAGAGAGTTCTTACAGAAAAAGAAAGAAGACCAGCAAACCTTTGTTTCCAGTCATATCGAGAGGTTTTTAATATCCATTACTGCATATGTACAGTAACTCTTGGGTTTTATTATCAGAGTTAAAAAAAATCTGACACCTGTGGTATGCTATTGTAGATTGTGTGAAAAGTGTGCTTGTCCAGAATCAATGTCACCTGGGAAGGAAATCTGAAATTTGATATTCAGGTCACTCAAAGGGGAGAAGAAAGACAGTGACCTTTGGCCATGGTATTCAGAAAGGCCCCCTCCCCCTAGCAGGGGGGGCTTCATCCTGAATTCTAAAACCTGGACTGCAACCCACAACCCTGGCCCCTGATTTGTATCTTTCACTCTTCCATGGAAACAGCCAGTGGAAGCACAGCTATGTGTGGAACACTGCTCCTCCCACAGGCTTCGTGTTTGCCACAACAGCAGGCAAAGCGCATGGAGTGGAAGAGTGCAGCCTCTGCATGCGTCTGCAGAGATCACTTCAAAGAGAACCGATTATAGGGTAAGGAAATACATGTTTATCGCAATCGACAAGCTTATGTTAAGAAAGAGAAAGTCTGGAGTGTTGCACAAGTTTATTTTTAAATGCTCAATAATGTTCTCCCTCTACGGATACACCTTATGTTATTCACTTATTTTCATCTCTCAAAAATATATCATCTCAATCCTCACAACTCGTAAGGTGTGTTCAGCCTCATTTCACATCTGAGAAACCTTAAGAAAAGTTAAATTGTTTGACCAAACTTGTAAATAGTAAGTGGCGCATTTGAACCTATCTCCTGCCTCCAAAGCCTGGTGTTTTTCTACCCTATTTTGGTTGCCCATTCCTATTCTGAATGTTTGAGACTCAGATTGAGTATGTGCATTTATGCATGAATATATATTTCACAAATGTAACATTTAGCATGGGAAAATGTTTCTGGGTCTCTAAGCCTTTTCTATGAACCCTAAAATGTAAATGCTTTGTATGTTACTCTTCCTGAAGCAGCTCACCTTCAATAACCAATGAACCCCACAGCAAAACCCCATAATTGTAATTTTTCTTGTAGAAGTGCCCTGTTCCTGGGAATGAAGTGTATTGATAAGTAGCTGATGCTTATTCTAGGAAACGTGTTTGAAAGCGTATTTCCATAAGAACCAATGCTTCACAATTCCTTGTCTCAGTAGAACCGTATTTCTCTATTCCACAGCAATCCTGTTCATTCCGTGAAGAAAGGTAAGGAGTGTCCTTTCCCCGCACATGGCCAGCTGGCCTTAGACTTCTGCCAGAGCCATGGTTAGGCCTCTGTGGAGCGTGTGCCAGCCGAAGGGAAGGCTTGGGCTTGCGGCTGTCAGTTGGAATATTTTTGCCAAAAGCGAGGCATATCGGGAAAGGAGAACCAGCAAGACTAAGAGGTGGACAGAATAAGCATTAACGGACCATCCAGATTCAACCGCTCTCTGGAGTTTTCCTTATTTTGCTGAAGCCAGTTTGAAATTACATAAATAGTGACATAAAACTCTAAAATACAGTACTTTATTTCTTAAGAGACTATTGAATGCAATTTATGTACTCTACGATTTATGTAATGCAATATATCAGCTTCAACTTTAAAACGGGAGTTATAAAGTATCAGATACTTTGAAGAAGGTTTGTGAGAAAGCTAAAACATAGAAAACCAACAACTGCCATTTTGGGGCAGCCAAGTATAACCACCCTCTCCCTTTCTTGACTTTTTTTTCCCCCCAGAAAAAACAAAGCAGCTGATGTTTAAGTGCTTCCTGTTCCTTCTTGGTCTATCGACTAATTAAACGTATGCATGACCACAAGATGGGCTAGCTCATCAGCCTGATCTTACAGAAAAGGAGGCATGGAGAGGTTCGCAGTGTAACTGAGGACACACGTACCTTGAAAGGTAGGGTGGGAAATTACCACATTATGTAACTTTAAAGTCCTGTTTTTCCTGGACTTTGTTTTCTCGTTACTGTCGACTTCTCAGCTCTCCTTATGTCACTGAATCTGTCTTCAGAAAATGCTTCCAGAGTTTAGTTTCTCTGCCCTTCTGTGGAAAAGCTTATCCTTTTCACAGCACATTTAATACTGAATACTATACCGAGAGTAAACGCAGATCTAAAAGGTGCAGCCATCTCAGTACAGATGTTTTATAATATGGAGGTTTATAAACTGGTTCTGCTTGTCTTTTAGAAAGTATTATGTCCATATATCATATATACCTTCCTTCTACTTTGTCAGTTATTTCTGAAAACAAAGCCATAATTAGCCATTGGTAATAGGTGCGGTGTTTAGAGCGCTTATAATGTACCAGGCATCCCGCCAAGCAATAACCTAAGTATTACATTGCATCTGCTCATAGCCAGTGTAAGAAGTATTCTGAAAGATCAGTACCAGCTGAGGAATTGTAATCTGACTGGACACAGAGGTAGCAGTGAGAGGGCAGGGATGGAGCCCATCCACTCTGAGAGCAGGGAACTCAGGCCTTTAATAAGAACAAAATACTTTCAAACTGTGTAAAAGAGAACTTCACTGTGAGAAGGGTAGGTATTGTGTAGCAGGGGAAAAAAGCTTTTAAAGGTATTCCTCGTTAACAATTTATGGTACCTCCTTTAATCCTAAAAATTCATACTGTCACTAGGATACAAATTTCTCTTTCTCTTTTCATCAGGCAGATCTGCATTCTTTACCCAGCTACCAGCCAGCAGGCAGTGGGGGTGGAGGTTATATATCAGGGGGACACTAGAGCGTAGGACTGTGGCTGAAAATAAAATGATGATCAGAAAAACAGTGAGTCACATAATAAGTTTGTGTTTGTAGCTCATTTTAATCTGTCACCCTTATTTTTATTATGAGCAATATGATGGGTGCTACTAAGGGTGAAAAGATTAATTAACTATAATTATCTGATAAGATTAGCATACTGTCTGACCTGATTTAGGGCAAATTTATTTAATTCAACTAAGAATACTGGATACAAAAAAGGTGACTAATTAAATAAAAACTTACCCTGCAGATCCTGTTTCCACAACATTTTTCTAAGAAATCCAGGTATTATTCAAATAAACAGTCATAGTGTTTTAAAATTTTTATTAATGAGTTCTGAATACAAATAAATTTAAATTGATTTTAGAAAAAATGATTCACTGTCTAAGGTTTGTTCATAAAAAAACCTGTTTTGTACATGTAAATCTCCAATTTTAATATCATAATGCTTTTAAGCCTATAACTTAATTTTAGCTTTTAATAATTCTGTTGCATCTGGACAAAGACACTTTATCAAGTAAAAAAAAAAAGCAAGAGACTAATTAAAATATCCTGAGTAAAAAAAATTTCTATAAAGTTTTATTAAAGCATTTAAAATAAAACCTAAACAGAATAGTTTGGACCAAAAACTAGCAGTTATAAATGAAACATTACACACTTTATAAAAAACTGCATTACAAATATTGCTTTATATATATTAGAATGATTTGTAACATAGTAAATATCATATATAAAAATTTCTTTATGAAAAAATTTTTAATACAAGTTAGCACTTTTGGGAGATTATTCCCAATAACAAGTAACACAATTTAGATGATGATAGGTGGTACTCTTTTTTTAAAGACCTAGTCAAATAAGTCTTATGAAATAGTCATGAAATGATATTCATGAATAAGCTTTTATAAGGACTCTTATCAGTAATGTATGCTTGGCATCAGAAATCATACAATGAACAAATATATAGTGGATTTTTGAAAAAAACCACTCAGTTAAAATAAGTGCCTATCTAGTTTTTATTCTTCCAGGTATACTATTTCCTCTACTCTATTTTAATGATGTTTTCCCCTTGGCTGGTGATGCATTATTGATTCTTAAATAAGTACACCCAGCATACTCCTTTGCAGCTGAGGTGAACCACAGACATCTAAAAGAAAACCAATGCATTTTAACAGAAATCTATCCACCCTACTCAGCAAGGCAGAAACTCCATTCTAAAACAACTTTGAATAAAAGTTGTTTTAGAATTAGTCCTGTAAGTCTAATAGTATTACCCTATTGTCTATTTAGTGGCAATCAAATCCAAATCTTAGAAGTACATATTACATTTTCCAAATAGGGATAAAAGTAGGAAATAAATGTGACTTCTGTGAAGTAAAGCTTCCCAATCAGCTGGTTTGAGAGATTAGTAACTAAAAGGTCAAAACAAAGTATAAGACAGCTCTGTGGTAATTAAGTTTGGCTTGGCAACCACCCAGGGAATTGGTGAGTCCCTCTTTGGAGTGTCTGGCTGGGTCATGGAAGTGTGACACTGAGGTCTATATCTGATTCCCTCCCTCTGGACCTGTTTCCCTGCCATGAATTAAGCAGTTTTATTCTACCACACCCTTCTACATTATGACTCTACCTTGGAGCTATCTGACCATGAACTGAATCCCCTGAACTGTGAGCCACAAGCCAATTTATAAACCTTTTTCTCTTCTAGGTTGTGGATGTTGGGTACTGTGTCCCAGCAACAGGAAAGCTGACTAATGTATCTTTATAGTTAGTTTCATTTAAAAAAAAAGCCTGCTTCATGCTTGACAAATTAGCTAGTGTGGCTGTTTCTTTTTAATTGAGCTACTAAAGATCAATCTTTAATAAGAACTTTTTAACATTAAAAAGTCTAAATTTTTATAATATTAAAATATTTTAATATTTACAGAGAAAAATGTAAACTCTAGCCAGTCATCTCAGTGCCACTTCTTCAATGTCATCTTCCACAGAATCAACTACTTTTATTGCTGTTTTGTTGTTTGCGTGTTTTAATCGCTGTCTATTTGGATTAAAACTTCTTCCTTCACCAAGGAAAAAGTCTTCATCTTCATCACGTTCTCTATCTCTACTGCTTTTACCCTTATTGCTAGGGAGAAAATCTAGAGGATCAAAGTCTCCTTTGCTGGCAGCCAGAGAATTTGGGTCACGGCTTTTAGAGGAAATTGTACTGCTGCCACTGGTACCAAATAGTTGTTCCATCAGGTTGGCTTTTTTCTCTTTTCTTGCAGTTAAATCTACAGTGTCTTTACTAAGAGTGTCCATACTGGTTTTTGTAAAATCACAGAGCCCACTTTTTTGCCTAAGTGGATTTGACTTCCCTGATGTTTTTGCAAATGAAGGTACATAGTTACCAAATGAAAACTTATTTGGAGAGGCTGGACTTCTAAAATTTTCTGGATTCTGGCCCTCTCCCTTTGGAAGTAAAAAACTGATGTCTTCTAAATGATGCCCATTTAATAATTTCTCTGAGGATTCAGAGAACATGTGTGTTTTGGGGCTTTTCTCTGAGTGCAATTTTGATTCCAAATCGGGTATTAATGGTAAAGGAGGATATTTTAGATTCTGGGGATCTTGGAACTCTCTGTCGATCTCATTCAGTTTAGCAAGCAGCATTTCAGTCTTGAGTCTTTCTTCTTCCTCTTCTTTCAATTTATCAACATTTTGAATTTGATACATTCCCATTTGGTACCTTCCACTTTCCAATTCTGGCTTTTCTTCTTTCTCAAGTAAAGATGTCTTTTCTTTTTGCTTTTTATCAAGTTCTTCTCTTTCCCATTCTGTATGAAATCAAATTTTGAAAATAAGATTTTATAGCAGGTAATATTTTTAAATAGGAAAATTCAATTACCGTCTTCTACAAAGCAATAATTTTCATCTAATTCAGATATTAGTACAGTAAAGATGAACATCATAAAATTTCATCTCTATACTAGATGGGATTAGGGAATAATATATTTAATATATACTGATTTTAAGATTTACATTTATAGAAAGTATTTTGTTTTCAAGGTATGCGTAGGGAAGGTGATTTTTATCACAAATATAATGCTGTATATTTCATGGTGGGTGGTGGGAAGGATGGAGTAAAAACTTACATTTAAAAATAAGCCCTTTAGTGCCATCTCCTTAACAAGATACATCACTTACTCTGATAGCACATGCATTAAGACAGAAGTTCAGACAAAGCCCAAATGAAGAATATTCTGCTTTTAAAAGTGGATTCCTAAAAAAGCTGTTATAAAGGCTGAAGAAATATGAAAATTAAATTTATGATTGTTTGAAAGAATACTATATTGTGTCCACTGACAGAATCAAAATATGGACAATAGATTAAATAAATGGTTTATTATTAGCTAAACTTCCTGAGGTTAAAAACTGCATTGGAATGATGTAAGAGAATGTCCTTCATTGGGAGAAATACACACAGAAGTATTTAAGGGATAAACAAGAGGTATACAATTCACTCTTAAATAGTTTTTTATTATTCTTGCCACTTTTCTCTAATTTTGAAATTATTTCCAAATGAAAATATTAAAGCATGTAATACCACAAATCTGATTAATGTTAGTAAATGACATACATTCCCACTGATGTCAGGTCATTTCATATAGGCGCGGGGAATACAGAACAGTTTGAAGGCCACAGGTGAGTAACAGTCTTCTGCTATTTTATTCCTTTCGTTGACCCCAATACTGAATTTTCTGTTTTGTACTTTAACATGTGAAACCATCTTGCTCTGTCGATTGGCCAACAGTGATGGATATGTAGTTGCTATGTCAACAGCCACACTGTGTATGTACGTACGAATGTAAGTGACAATTGACTCATGACTTTATGTTCCAGGAAGTTCGGCTCAAAAAAATAAGGTTTTTCTCTAAGCAGATACTGCATAACTAAGGGGATACATTCAAAAGATTAGTCTGGGATCCCCCTGCTCACATCTTAATGTCATTTTTTCCAGATAAAAATGAACTTATTTTCTAAACTTTATTTCAATGGTTAAACAGATTAAGATTTATTTTATAACTTAAAATCAAGGAAAAACTAATGGAAATTATGCTTAAATGCATATAGGGACTAAAGAATCTCAAGTGCAAGCCAAGAGAGGTGGTTTTCACTTGTTTCTTCATCAAGAATGCCTTCTTTTTCTTTCATATGAATTCTGCTTCATCTACATTTTCTGAAGGTAACTTTTCTTTTTACTCTGTAACCACCCCCAAACAATTTAGTCTGCAACTTTTTTCTTCCCTCAATAACTTCATTCAAATATTTGTGACTCTTGATGTACCATTTCTTCTGTATTACCATTTCACAGTTCTGCTGGAAGATATCAAGGGAGCCTAACTCATTCTTTCCCAAAGGAAAGAACTTGTTACTTGCTCATGCAAATGTTTCTCTTACCATCCTCCAGCTTCTCAACCCCCTGTTTTACAATATGCAGTCCTTGATCTTTAAAGCGGCTTTCTTCTTTTTCCACCATTGGGCTTAGAATCCATGCTTCTTTGTGCTCGTCTTGCTCTTGGGATTCCTGGTCCTATAACACATTTTTCCAATGCAAATTTAAAAGAGGAAAATACTATTTAAATATTATAAATTTATCTTCCAGCTCGGTGTGCTGGTGCATGCCTGTCAGGAGGCGGAGGCTGAGGCAGGAGGATTGCTGCAAGTTCAAGGCCAGCCTGAACTGCATAGCTAAACCTTGTCTCAAAAAGACCCCCCCAAAATTTTTTTAAATCTTTCATTAAGCATGATGACTAGTTAGAAATTAAAACAGATTTCCATTAAATAAATCAAATCAACAGTTATCATGCCTCAAAACCACACAGGAGGGCCGGGGATTTAGCTCAGCAGCTTAAGCGCCTGCTAGGCAAGGTCGTGAGTTGGATCCCTGGTACCAAAAAACCCCACACAGGATTACTTTAGTTAAAATTTCAAAGAAGCTATGTCAAAACCAAGAGAATGGAAGTAAAGTCAACAACTTCTATAAAATTCTGAAGTATATTTACAGAAGTTACAGAAGTGTATTTGCTTTGCACATTTCACAATGAAATATGATTAATTCAGTTAACTAGAAATGACTACTAGCTAATACAGTAGCTACCTGAGGTGTTACTGAAATATAACACAGGTAGTGACGACTTCACTGAATGTTTTAAGTCCTTTCTGTGTCCAAAGGCTCCAATTAATAAATTCAACAATATTTAAATCAAGTAAGAGAATGTTATGAACTTAAAATTCCTTTCTTATGTCTCCTTTCAAAACAGTATGACATCTAATCTATTAGTAGTAAAAACTTGTCTAGTAGGTAACTGTCCCCTGGTATCCATTTTAATGTTCCTTTTAGTAACAGAATCCTGAGTTTCAACAGGGTGCAGAACTGACTGCTCATTTGCTAGCCTCCCTTGCACCTAGGTAAGACCAAAGAGAGGAAAAAGTAGAAAGATGTATAACCTCTGATCATAGTTATAGAAACAGCTTGCTTTCTACTTCTTCAGAGGAATGGGGAGCTAGTTCTAGCGATACAGAAGTGGACTCACTCTAAAATGGAGTGTGAATAAGATGGAGAATAACTACCATGGAACAAAGTCATATACAACCCTAGACTATCCACTGACTTTGGTCTTTTGTAAGAGAGAGAAACCTGTAACTCATGTCAGCCACTGTATTGAGTCTCTTTCCAATAGCAACTGTATCTGTATGCTAAGCTACCATTGCTTGAGCAACTTTGATTAGTCATCACCACAACCCCTGAAAATTAATCCACCCCCATTTTGTAGATGAGGAAACTGAAGCTCCAAAGAGAAACAAAATTTAACTAAAAAGCAATAGAGATAACTATAAAGCTATATTATTTTCATATCAAATTGCTGCTCCTCCTAAGTCTTATAGAGACCAGAATATTTTAAAGTTAAAATATTCTAAGCTTTACCATTTCAAAGATAAAATTCAACATGATCTTGTCTCAAACACAGAGGGAAAAAAAAAAACCAGATACAACTAATGTGTCTAGCTTATAAAACAAAAATTAAATAAAACACTAAAATACACAGAGGCATCAAATCAATCCATCCTTTCTGTTTTATGCTATAAGAAGAGCTCTCATACATGGTCCCTAGGAAAATTTATAAGGTACAAAAACATATGAAGTATACTGGATCCCTGAAATATTCTTTTCATTGGAATTTAGACTGTAAATATTAAAACTATTTCCCTCTTAGAAAAAAGTCTTGCCAGTGATTCAGAATGAAAGACCTTTTATGTGAAGGCCCAATACTGATCTCCTGAATCCCCACTAAACTCAATAATAGTATGAAATCAGATTCCAGCCATTCAGCATTCATTTAACCTATAAATGTCTCTTACACAGGAGGCAAAATAATTCTAGTTAAATTCTAACAATTTGAAAACTACTATAGTCTGCTATTAAACATAAAAACATTTAGGTTTTTCCAAGACCATCTGGGTGTATAAAAGAAATTCTGAAAACACATTCTTTTACCTCCAACTCAGAAGGTACATTCAATTTCTGAAGTACCTGAAAATGCAATGAGTCAATCTGAAGGAAATTAATAAAGTGCAGATTTATCTCTTGCTCTTTAA
>RJWT010010541.1:0-10950 GCA_004365215.1 Cuniculus paca
GATAGAGTACATGTTTTCTGTTGGTATCACAGGAAAACACACACAGTGAAGAAGAAAACTTACTTTTGGAAAGCAAGAATTATATCCTAGAAGTAGAGTTTGTTTTATAATGGAAAGTTCTAGAAAGCAGGGGCAGGTGTTTCAAGGAGGAAGATCTCAGTGCTTTCCAGTGAAGGGAACATCACCAGGATCTGAGGAAAGGCAATGGAAGAGGGTGCACTGCCTGTGGGTATCGCTTGCTCTCTCCTGTGAGGGGTGGTAGGTGGGGGAGGAGACTGAGCCCTAGTGCGACAGAGTCCCCTGGACTTAGACCTAGGCAATGCAGACTCTAGAATTTCAATGCAGGCCAGCACTGCCTCTAATAAGTGGTTTCCTCAGACCCTGCTATTAGCAGAAAGTCAGGATGCTACTGGCTGAGAGTCCACATGGGAGTGAGCAAATGGAACTGAGAGACAAAGCAGGCTCTGAGGCCGAGTGTGGCGCACCCACTGTGCCGTCCAACCAGGACTGAGGACTTGCTGACTCACCCACACTCAGGCAGATAAAAGCTCCCTGATGATGGAGAACTGGAGAGGCTTCTAAAGACAGCAGAAACACCTGCCAGACTCTGCTTTTTCCACTTAGATTCAGCCTCCAAAAGCAGGGCAAATGCCTCAGCCTCAAGTCGCCATCACTGGTAAGGTGATTTGTGAGCACTGTGCTCTGAGATGCTGTGCAATTTTACCCCACACAACAAGAGAAGGACTGGAGTCCTTCCTAAGTGGTAGGAGTCCTGTCCTGTAGGAATACTTCCTGAGTGAAAGAACCACTCTAAGTTCCCAGATTCTGGGTAATGAGCCATAAGCAGCCATGCAAACTGGACCATGGTGCAGTTCAGTGAAGACACCCCACCCCCCCAAAACCCCACAAAACAGGGAGCCACATCTTAGTGTCACTGGCAGCCTGGCCTCAGAAGGATGTCAGCAACAGATTCCACTGTCCAGTCTCGGAGGACCTGCAGGGGCCACAGAGTAGGAAATCCTTGCCTGCTCTCCCCTCCCGTAGGAAGAGCTGGTCCCAAGGGCTGCTAACCGGTCTCAGGCTGGCATAAACCCTGGCAAGACCTTTCCATGGAAAAGCAGCCCGGGCCTGGTTTGGTACTGCAGGTGCCCGCCTTCCCTCCGAGGCTTTGCACAAGTCTAAGCTTGCACAGCCAGGCAGGTACCTTGGCTTCAAGTTTTCTGCTCTAATATTTCCTTACATTCTTTTTCAGAAAGATCAGCAGTAGGATCCACTCTTCTTATGAAACACAGATCGCATCCCCATTATAAAAGGCTCCTTTTGACGAGAATGGCCTGAGCCAAGTGTGGGAGTGTATGCTGGTAACTCCGGATCTCAGGAGGATAGGCGAGAAATAGGCAAATTTGAGGGCAACCTCAGCAACTTAGTGACCCTGTCCTAAATAACAATTAAAAGGACTGAGGGTTCAGCTCAGTGGTAGAGCCCCCTTGGGTTCAATCCCTCCTCCTGCACACAGAGTCTGAGTCACGTCCAGTTTAAAAAGAGCCTGTCAGATTCATGCCTGCAAAAACAGCACTTTGGGAGGCTGAAGCAAGAGGATCAAAAGTTTGTGCCCAGCCTGAGCAACTTAGTAACTTAATTAGACCCTGCCTCAAAAAGTAAAAAAAGAACTGGAGGTGAAAGCCCTGGGTTCAATTTCCGATACCACAACAGACAGACACACAGACAACCCTGTCAGTTGGTGAACCTATACTATTTTGACCAGGCCCAGCCAGAATCAAGAACTTTCTCAAGTTCAATTTCATGGTATGATCAGAAAAAGTAAGAAGCTAACACAGAAACAGATGAGTGTTTAAGACAAACCAAACTGCTATTAGCAGGCACCAGATGACTTGGAGGAGAGGGTGGCTCCCAACCGCCAGAAACACGAACTGCCTTCAGGTATTCTATTTTCTCTCCTTGACAAATACACAGATTTACTCCATGAATCACTGGGAATAAAAAAAAAATTCAGGAGCAGTAATGTAAGTCATGAGATTAAAAAAAGTTACCCAAAAGAATGAACTATTTTTAATATTCAGTGGTTCCCCAGGTCAGGAAAGGGTGGCTTAGCCTGGCTGAAGCAGCCACCAAGTGCTTCGTTTTCTTCCTGAAGATCAAGGCCAGTGCTGCAAAGCTGTCCATGTGGCAACTGCATACACACAATCATGAGGTTCCCCTTGCTGCTACTCCAACATACCAACACGTTTAAAATGCACACTTGAAACTCATGTTTATTAAGGCAACATGTGTGTGTGTTTGGTATTGGGGATTAAACTCAGGACCTTTCAACTGAGCTGTATCTCCAGCTGTTTTTAAATTTTGAGTCAGGGTCTTATTATATCAGTAAATTGTTCAATTTGGGATTGAACTCGCAATCATCCTGCTTTAGGCTTCCCGAGTGCTGAGATTATAGGTGTGCACTACCAATACTAACCACGGAGTTTTTACTAAAGCACCAAAGCAATTTAACAGGAGTCTCCAAAGCTGGCACTGGAATGGCTACACATTCTTACCGAATGAAGGAACCTCAACACCAGTCTCAGACAATATACAAAAGAGGCAATTCACATTAATTACAGAGTTACACCTAAACACTGAAACTAGAAAGCTTCTAGAAACAATATGGAGGAATGCTTACCATTTTAGGGTTTCTTAGGACACAGAAAGGAAAAATTGATTAGACTTCATCAAAGTTAAAAAAACAAAACAAAACAGAACAAAACAAAAAAAAATCCCTCTGCCCAGTAAGGGATACTGTTAAGAAAATAAACAGACCATAAATTGGACTAAATATTTGTAAAGTAAGTATCTGACAAAGGACCAGAATATGTAATCTAACAAATGTCCAGAATATGTAATAAACTTCTATAACTTAATAACAGAGGCAAACAGCCTGACAAAACACAGGCAACAGAATTGAGCAGGGGCTTCACAAAGGGAGGTAAACGTGATTAGAGACAGGAGTTAGACTGACAGGAGATACTACACACCCCTTAGGATGGTGACACCCAAGACTCACAACACCAGTGGGGCGAGGAAGGGAACTAGAGGGTGTATAGCCTGCTGGTGACATCATAAACGACAACAAGCAGTTTGGGAAAATATCTGACAGTTTTTTTATAAAACAAGATGTTCCCTGGCATGCACCTACTGCTTAGTATGTAAGCCCCCAAATTAAAGATTTTTGTTCTCAAAATGAAGACTTATACAAGAATACTCATGGCAACTTTGCTCATAATAGCCCCCACCTGGAAAGAACTCAGGTGTTTGTTTTTTGGAGAATGGCAGACATGCATACTCAAAACTCAAAAGGGCTGTGCACTGTGGCACACAGTGAGAACCCTAGCTCCTTAGGAGGCTGAGGCAGGATCCCAAGTTCGAGGGAGGCTGGGCAACTTAATGAGAACTGGTCTCTAAATAAATAAATAAATAAATAGGGTCGATAAAGCTCAGTGGAAGAAACTTACCATGCCCATTCAAACTCCTAGGTTCAGTGCCACAGCAATAAAATAAAAATATACAGGAACTACTGATGCATGTCCAACTTAGATGACTCTCACAAACATCTGAGCAAGTAAAAGGAGGCTTAACCTTGTTGAGTGTGTTTTCTTGGCAGTGGGGAATCAAACCCAGGGTCTTGTACATCCCAGGCAAGTGTTCTACCATGAATCTATACCCTCAGCCTCAGCTTGTACCATCTTGAGTATCGACTTCCTGGTTCTATTTTCATGAAATGCTAGAAAATCTGGGCTGAAAATATTCAGACCTTTGTGCGCCTCTGGAGGTGGGGTAGGAGTGGGTCAGGAGTTCAATGGGAGGAGACAGAAAGGATTATTCTGAGGTGGCAGTAATGGTTTTCTGCTTGACTGTGGGGCTTACTGGTAACTTAGCCATTGGGATGCTTAAGAGTTGAGGGTATCACTACAAAGTTTTACCTCTATAGACCCTCAAATATAAGCAAATATCAGGGCTCGCAATTTAGAAATGTATCAGAAAATAAGCTGATGGATGGATGGACAGACAGGTAGCGGAACTGGTTTCCAGCAAAGCAAGGATGGCAAGAGGGTGACTGTGCACAAAGGGACTGAGTAGATGGGTGCTCACTGAACAATGCACTTTACATCTTCTCGACATAAAATGTAGAGGGGAAGATTGGAGAAATGCAAATGTAGAGCTTTAAAAATAAGCAAAGCCAGTGTTTAATCTCCCCCAGCTCCTAAATCCAAGACTATGAAACCGTGTTCAGGGAGAACAAGTTCCATTCCCATGACTGCAGCAGGTTCAACTACAATATTCAGAAAGATCCCAAACCCAAGCTCCATGCACAGCATCAGGAAGCCACAGGCCCCCTTTAGGGTTTTAAGCTTGCAAGAAGTGTCAAGAAAGCCTGGTATGAATCAGGTCTGGTGGCACATGCCTATAATCCCAGCTATTCAGGAGGCTGAGACAGGAGTACAAGTTTGAAGCCAGCCTGGGTAACTCAGTGAAATCTTGTTTCAAAATATAAAGGCACAGTGCGTATGCACAGAGGAGGAAGAGGCTGACCCAGTTTACTTTTTTTGAATTACTTGATGCGGTTGGGAAAACAGAGGTTGGTCACATGTGAGGGTGCACTGAGTACTTTAATTCTAAACCAAATTCCAGTGACTTTGGCTGTGTCAGCTCCAGCTGGCAGAACACTTAAAGATTTCAGGTCAAAAGTATAACCTTCATTCACATTTATTGGATACTTGTGCAAGCGGCACATTTTACAGAAATTCATTTAATCCATACAAGCATCCCATGAGGTGAGTGGGTTTGCTTTTATGAAGGAGGAAGCTGAGATTCAGAGAGGATAAGTACCATGTCCCTCAGACACAGTTCCACAAGGCTCTTGAGCATGTGCCCTTTCTAGAAAGCACTGCCCTGCCAGTTCCTCCCTGAACCAGTGGCCAGGGTGCAGCCTATGCAGCTGCAAACCTTCCAAGCTGGGAGTGTGGTTTCAGGGTGCAATGCAGAACCTCTTTACCTCAGGGAAAGAGACTCCCCTCTCTCTCAAGCAAGACTACAAAGTGCCAGGGATTTGCCACCTGCTATGCAAGGTGTGCTCACACATGTGCCAATCCATAGTCTTGGGTCAGTTTACATTTCTTTTGAAAAAAAAAAGAAGGGAATGAAGAGCAAAATAAAATAAAAGCCAACTAGGCATGGTGGTGCACACCTGTAATCTCAGCACTCAGGAGGCTCAGGCAGGAGGATCCCAAGGGCTACAAAGTGAGTTCAAGGCCAGACAGACCCTGTCTCAAAAAGACCAAAAAAAAAAAAAGTACATAATAGGAAGTAAGGAGATAGATCTTTCTCAAATGGGAAGGGGAAGAAAAAGGGAATTAAGATGTGCTCTATAGATGTACCAGCTCCCCACAAAGAATGTAAACATTACGTACTGCAAACAAGCAGTAATAAAAAATTCCATATTCAGTGAAAAAAAACAGAAGAAATGTAGGCACTACCTGTAAGTCTGAAGGACTCAGCAGAGCCAGCAGCCTCTCAGTCCCTCCCTGTTTGTACTCACCTTCCCACTGATCTATGAGCTGTGGCCTCTCTGGAGGGCTGGGATCTTCCTGCCCTGTCTGAGTGTGTAAGTCAGTGCCCACAGAACTCTAGGGAAGGAGGGGGCAGGATGGGAAGGGGAAAGATTAAGAGGCTCTTGACTGGGGAAAGTGTCTTACATCAGCTAAAGCCGAACACCAAGGGATCCTAGAGTGAGTTCTGCAGCCCAGTCCCTCCCACCTTCCTATGCGGCCAGGGGCCACCAGGGCTCAGCTTCAGCCTCAGGAGTCTGACCCACTGAGGCCGGGACATCAGAGACAAAAATAGGAAAATTAAATCTATGAACACCAAGTTTAGCCACTTACCAGCTCTCTTTGAGGTGAGAAACGTATCTGTGTAGAGTGCAAACATATCATTTGCTTATTAGAAAGAACAATTATTATGAAAATTTCTTTAATTTTATCTTTTGGAAATACATTTTCATTCTTATTTCCACAATACAAAATGTTAAATATCTAACAATGATCTTTCTGAAGCAGATCTACTGAAGGAGATCCACAACTTTAAAGTTTTCTTTTTTTTGCTGTTGTGATGTGTTTACATGAAGGGCTGATACATGGAGCTCTGTCATGATTTCACTCACACACACGCAAGTATGGACACATGCCACTGTTACCCCAAACACACGCAGAAACACATAACAGAAAGGAAACCAGGTGCCAACATGGCAAACTGAACACAGCACTCACATAATAACAGAACTTTTACCCAGATAACCCCCATGAAAAATTCATGTCTTAGGAAAAATAACTATATAAATATGCCCCAAAGACCAAGGCATACACTAAGACAGGGTCTGACACTGGTAGACATCTTCCTGCTGGAAAAACAAGTCTGAACATGAACTACTTTCAGGCGGCTATGATGGGAAGCACAGGGACACACCAGCTCCTCCAGTGGGAGACTATGACCACAAAAAAAGTGCCCCACAACCTATGCAGCAGAGGCGGAATGAGCACCTCTTTATATAGGAGAATTCAACCCAAAGCCATGATCAGAGTACCCATAATGTTGGCTCTTACGGATATTCACAGCTGACTTCCCCAGCAGGAGGATTCTCAGACACTAATTCATGGCAGGATTGGTTTCACATGAGCAACAAATGATTCCACAGTTAATAACGCACACGTTCGTGGCAGCCTACAAATGTGGCGTCAAGAGTTTCTTTACATTAAAAAGGGAAAGAGAAACACAGTCACAAAAATAAAAATTGGTCTTTTCAGAGACATGCTTGGTTTTAAACCCCTCCCATACCACATTTGATTAAATTCAGTATGGCTTCCAAAGGTGCTGGCTGGCCCTCTCTCAGTGCCAGCGCCAGTGCCAGCAGTTTGCTTCACTCTGGCCTTGGTTACCACGTGTCGGGAACTTCAAAGAGCTTGGCAGGGCTGACTGCGATGCTTCCTGAGGGGAAGAGAAAGAAGTATGAACTACAACAGGGACAGCCCTGTGGGGAGAACACATCAGGGCTGGCACAGAGACCAGCACCCTGTGTTGCTGCGGACAAACAGCTGCACAGCTGCCCACCATTGGAAAAAGTCTGCAGATGGGCCTGGCGGTGAGGACCAGTGCCCAGCAAATGGAAACACCGTAGGTAGTGCTGGTGTAGTGTCTCCCCAACCTGAGGTCAGGGCGCCTCAATTTATGTATTTTACAAGACTTTATATGTAACTTTCACAGTATGGCTACCCCTGCTCATACACTGTATTTTTGCTAGCAATCATGCTCGGTGCTTAATTCATGTAATCTTCATGGCTATCGCCAACCCTGTTCCAGACCTAAGAACAGGCTCAGAGAAGTGAGGGATGGGACCAGTCTCACACAGCTAGCCATGGTGAAGGGCATTTGGATTCTCCCTCAGTACCATGACGCTTGCCGAAGCCCAAGAACCTGGCTTTCTCCACAGTGTGGCAGCCACACCTGCAGGAGAAACCTTTGGGGCAGCCACACGGTAGAGGGAAGGGCCGGTGGGGTTCCAGAGGTCCCACGGTGGCAAAAGCAGTTGTAGCCTTGTCCAATTTCAGTAACACTGGCTGAGCCCTCCTCTGGGACGGAAGAGATCTTTTCTGGTAATAGTTACCCCAAGTTAGAATCTCTTTTTGTGAACTTTGTGACAGTAGCAGCAGTGGCAACACAGCTGGGCGGAGGGGACACTGCCATCTGGATTTCAGTAAGCAGAACTGAGTTGAGAAAGCAAGCAGCAGACCCAGCCCGCTGCACATGGGCTGCTAGCACTGCCGAGGCTTTCAGGCAGGGGGCAGGGAAAAACATTAGTGCCTCTATTCAAACTGCTAACATGCCAAGGTCCCAAATGGTAGAAGTCTTTGGTGATGTTTCCAAAGGGGAGACTGCTACACACAGTAGGACACTAGTCAGGCTAAGGGGGCTGTCGTCCATGACAGCAATGCCTAAAAACACGAACATCAGCAAACACAAGAATTCCCACTTCCAATCCCTTATTGTGACAAGATCCAGAGAGTCAGACTGAGGAGATGGGATAAGGACACACAGCAGTGTCCTGCCCTGTTTCTCCTCATCATGTTGAATATGCATGTCCTGGACCCCAACAATGACCACAAGACTACTCGTGAGAAGTGAAGACAAGCAGAGAGATCATCCACAGGAGGACTCACATGAGCTAGTAAGAAAAGGAATCAAGATGATTTTTATAAAACATTCCTCTCAGCCGAGTGTGGTGGAACACACTTATAATCCCTGCACTTAGGAGGCTGAGGCAGGAGTATCACAAGTTCTACGCTAGTCAGGAATATTGAAAGTTTAAGCCCAGTCTAAACTACACAGTGACACACTTTAGTGTCGCCTCTAAAACAAAAAAGATAAAAGCTACAGAGCTGCATATGAAGAACTAAAGTCAAAACCAGCTGAGAATGAAAAAGAAGATTAATTGCAAAAAGCAACTGTACTATAAAACCTGGCAATTTGCACCTGCCCTTAGCTGAGGTATTTGTGAGCACGGCTGTGAGGCATTGTTCCCAAAGGAAGTTTGGACTTCGTGAAGAGTTGGTCAAAAATAATGGAGTAAGCAAAATCTTTGGACTAAGTAAAAGTTTGCTAATTTTGCTAGCTGGATGACTCTGAGCAAGTTTCACTGGCTCATCTATAAAATGGACCTCACCTCACTTTATGCTGTGTAGGATTCTGTGATACAGCAAAATTCCTGGGGAGGGTTTACTGAACATTAGGACCTTTCCCTTTATCAATGATGTGCCTGACACTGAATGCAGCTGTCTCCCAGGAAGCCAGCAGCCAACGGTCAAAAACATGCTGGTTTTCTCTGTGTAAAGGTGTTGCCGCTGAACGAGAATTACAATGATGTGTATCGAAGGACCAAAACTTAGGACACTGAGCAGAGAGAAGGTCACGCCAAGGGCTCTTTCCCATACATTGTAAAAGGAGGGTCATAGTCTGAAAGCCAGTGCCTAAGGAGCTATGGTCACTTTCTGGAAGTCATATTCCCAGTGCTGTTTTATTAGAGAGCAAAGAATCATTTAGGAACAATTTTTCTTCTACATAGATACTTAAGGACATCTACCTCCTACTAGCTCAAAATACCAAATCAAAACAAAACAAAAAAATGTTTATAGGAACTTCACTCTCAATTGCCAAAAACTGACAACCACCTAAATGTCTTTTGACTGGGGAATGGATAAATAGCCATGCATTCTTAAAACGGAATGCTAGTCAGTAACAAAAAGGAATAAACTAAGGATTCATATACTAATATGAAGGAAGGCAACCCACTTGGGACTCCTTCTGTCTTTCTGTCAGACAGAGGCTTTCTTTCTCTCAATAAATAATATATTCTGCTCTTAACCCTCGTTGTTCCTAAAATTCATTCTTTGATTTTAGAGAACACGAACTCGTAACAGACATCTAGTAAGTTGGGAGTTTCTTTCCCCTATATCATGGGGATCAGAAGGAGGCTCAGCAGGAAGACAAAGCACACCTTTCCATGGGCCGGCTGGTGTGTGGGCTGGGAAACCAGAAGAGTATATCCCCACCCCCTACCCCATGGGTGACTGGTTGATTAGGAGGACTCAGAGTGGGATGATAGCAACTGAGGTGAAAGGAACAGTCTGATGCTTATGTTGTTTGATTGGTTTTGTAGGCCTGGGGCTGGTGGTCTGACATCTATTTGGAAGATGGCAGTGTGCACTGTGGCAATTGTGAGGGATTTCTTTCTATCTTGTTTTTGAAATCCAATATTTTGCTCCATTTTACTGTTTTGTTTTATTCCTGTATCTGGTAGCCTGAGCAACTATTTTGAAGATAACAATATGCAGTATAACAACCAATGTTAAATTTCTCCCATCTTGTTTTGAAAACCTATATAGATTCTGTTTATTTACTTTTGTTGTTTTTTAGATTTGTTTGCATCTTGATTTTTCTATTTTTTTCTCTTTGAAATAAAAATATGTACAACAGATATTGTGAATTGGGAAGAAACTGTTCAAAATAAAAGACAAACTGATAGAGGAAAGGAATAATGGGTAAAAGGAAAAATATATATGTACATACAAGATAGTTAAGGTAGTTATACAGCTAGCTTCTGTTTGTTCCTTGAAAAGAATGTTTTGTGCCAATATTGTTTAGATAAAATGTCATGCCTATGTCCTGTACTCTAAATAACTACTACAAGACAATAATACACAATGTATCAAGTATTGTAACTGTCCTAGTACCCTGTTTTGAAACTTGTTTTCATTGCTTATCTGTTTTTCTCTTTAAAATAAAATTAAAAAAATATAATATGAAAGAAATTAAATGAAAGACTCAAAGGGCTACCTATTCCAGGATTCCATTTATGACACATTCTGCAAAAGGCAAAATTACAGTGACAGTAAATCAGTGATTGCCAGGATCTAGGGATCCAGAGAAGGAACTGAAAACAAAAGAACATGAAAACATTTTCTGGGATGACAGAACTGTTCTATACCTTAATCACTGCAGGGGTGACATGACTGCATACATCTGTACAACTCACCAAACTATATACCTAAAAGTGATGGCTTTTATTATATGCACATTATCTTGGTAAAACAAACTTGTGAGAAACATTCAGAATGATCTTTAAAAATTCTAGCCTGGAGTGGTGGTGGGCACCTGTAGTCCAAGCTATTTGCAAGACTGAGGCAGAAGGAATATCGGAGCCCAAGGGTTAGAAACTAGTCTGGGTAATATGGTGTGACCTAGTCTGAAAAAAAAAAAAAAGGAAAGAAAAAAATCTAAAACAACTTTCATATGAACTATTATACTGATAATTCAGATTTTGACAAGAATGTAGGGAAAATGGGCTGC